>VOMN01001479.1:0-34911 GCA_014899125.1 Orchestia grillus
ATCAATAAGAAAATAAACGTACGATAAATGAAGGATAATATTAGTGACTATAGAGTATCTATCGCATCCATAGGGAAAAGTAGACCACTCACAGTGTCAATGAAAATCGAAATAACAACAATAAAATTCTAACCTCCAAGAACCGCCACAATATTTCATACAATAATTTAATTTGCTCAACAAGTGTTATCAGGAGTTAACATGAAATTCAAGTCCTAGGATGAACAAAGTTACAGAGCTGTTAAGTTTTGAAGCTTATCACAGCAAACTATTTCAAATGAAGCTGCCTGGTGAGCCAACTTCATCAAAATTTTGTCATTATATTTGACGAAATATGCTTATTTTTCTCCTAATAGTTTCCCACAGGCACTGTGTTTCTTAGTTTTACTATGTTTTAATTCGTAAAAGATGTTTAGTCGATTAAACGATAATCACTATCGTTAATCAATCATTACGAAGATTATTGCTGAGTGCCTTGTAGATTTCAGTATTCCATGGAAATAGAAGGTAGACAAAGGCTTTAGAATAAATTTCTATGACTGAAGTTAACGACTAAACTTGTGTCAAAGATAATTTACGTGTTTAATTTCTACAAAAAAAAATAAAAAACAGACAAGGCAAGTCGAGCTTGCGATTCACTTTAAATATACTCGTACTCTGAACAAACTTTGAATCGCTTTGTCAGTTTTATAGCGACATCCTTGAGGATTTTATATTAATAATTCATTTGCAGTTCCAAACTAGACTCAAACAAGGAAAAATAGCGTGGAAAATGCGGTATCTTTCAAGCGAAGCTGATAAGAATTCTCGGTCACGTATCTAGTATAATTAACAAGCTAAAATGCATGGAAATTCATTTAGAAGATACAGTAATTTCTAAGCAGACGTGCTTAGAATTTACGTCACGTGTCATGTATAATTAACAGAATTCTTCACAAGCACCGGCAGAAGCCTCACTCTTCTTCACTCTAATTTAGCACGGCTGAATTAAATAAAGAACTGGGAGAGCCAGAGTCGCTCCTTACAAAGCCCTGAAAGAATGAGTTTCTTGCTCGAGTTCGTGCCTTATTTAAAGTGCCGCCAGCCAGCCAGGACCTCACCCACCAAAAAGTGACTATTTTCGCCCGACTAAATGAACTGCGCACAAATCTCTCCTTGCCTTGTGCCAGGGTAAAATTACGGAGTTAACAGTTTTTGGTGCCCGAACCTAGGTCGTGTTAACGGACTACGACAGAAGACATCCCGAGAAAGTAATTTATTTGAATAAACTACGCGAGGCGGGACCATTCTGTCTTCAAAGCTTTTTTGGAGTCCTCCACTAACTACAGGATCTGGCGGCTTGAAATAACTTTTCAGTGATGCATTAGGTATCTAAAAACAAAACTGGACAGCTAAGTAAAATGGCCATCGCTCTCAGCCACTCTGAAATACACATAATGGACGTTTAAAACTGACGCTCAAATTTCCATTTTCCCATCTCGTAATGGAATCTCCACTCTGAGGAACGGAAAAGTGCTGCTATGTACGCTTGAGATCTGCCCAAAAAGCTGTATGCGAAATGAGTTACTGTGAATTGTGTTTCATATATTTTGAGTGAATGCAAAGTGTATTTGTTTCTCTAGTGAAAACAGTCTTAAACTTTGAAAAATTAAATCTTTTATATTTCATTATACCAAGAATAGGACTTTGCTACACTACTAAGTTCTGATATCTCCTAGTACTCTGGGAAAAAGTTTGCAAAAACATTTCTAACACAGTCTGATCAAGAAAAAAAAGCTGTCTGCAGCCTATCAAACATTTTCCTAAGATGAATAGGATAGAAGTCACTAAACTCTATGAAATATTCTGTCGTTGTGTTCTAATCGATTCTCCTTCTAGGCTACAGGGCAAGTTTTCTGCTTATACAGCTTCAGTATCGTGGGGAGCGTAAGATTTTTCAGAGGGAAACGCTGTGAGAGACACTCGTAGGCTTTTTCAATCATGCACCTGTAAATCGAGTGGATCTTTTGTTAACGATTCTTTAGAGAACATTTGACGATTGCATCAGCGCTCTCTGGACAGTCAAAAATGCTTTTCCACACAAAATTCTACTGAGTTGAGTTAAACGGTCATTGTATCTTTGCAAGGGGGACAACATGTATGCAAATGCAACATAAATAAGCATAGGGAACAATTACTGTTGGGAGACTTTATGAATTGTACAATTTAGAAAGATTGAAGCCGGAGTGTAACTGGTTTGCAAATCTCGTACACACTTGTGCGTGCCTGTGCATGCGTACATTAGCATACATTACTGCAGTGTACGCTACGCTTAACGAACTGATGTTCAAAGAGCTCGCGAGAGGTGGTTAAATATCAGCTTGCATTAAATTTACCACACATAACTGTCAAGTTAATACACAGAATTTCTTTTACACGTGGAATTAATTTCTGAGATGCATTCGATTTGTGTATTGATATACCTGTACATAAGCCCTCGTTCCTCAGTGTCATGCGCCCATGAAAATTTATGGATGTGTACCGTAGATTTATATAGAACAAAAATCAACTCGAATTCCTTACTACGCTACAATGCAAAAATTATACAGTGACATTATAGCATCGCAATTTATGTGCTAATCAATGTCTTTACTATGAAAATAAGTTGGGTTAAAACTATTTTAAAGGTAATCAGTACCGTACAGTAGATGTACTGGGCCAATTCACTTTACGTTGACACCGCTAATGTTCACTCAAGTACCCGTGACATCACGTGAAAATCTTTTTTCCTTTCAAGTCTTCAAACAGACAAACGATGAAGCCTTTCTGTACAGCTTCCTTTGGTTAATTTTCATATTTTACAGGAAGAAAGCTCATTCTCGCAGGGCTGGAAGAGGACAAAATTTAGGTACTGCCTCGCATCGGCCTAAAGCTTACAAGAACGCAAATACCAACCATTGATTCCCCTACATTGAATTATTGAATCAGTTCATGCAACTGACACTAGCTCTATGCTATAAAGGGCGAATCACACGCAAATGATTTTTAGAGCCTATCACTTCTTTCGGCATACCCACGAGTACCGCTATTTACACTACTGACTGCAGTGTTCTTCGAAATATTTATACTTTGATGGGGCAGCACAGTTTGCGTGTTTTAGCCGTAATTTGCTAACTTTCGGTTACATAAATGAATAACTCGTTTTAATATCCATATTTCTATAAGCCCTGTCAAACTTTTTCACTCCCCGGTAGATAAATTTAGAAAATAATTGATTACATGCTTGGGGGGGCCAAAATTATGCATACTGTAATTATAGAAGCTCCGGCGAAAAAGTTAGACTAGTGATTGAGGTCAATCTAGTTAAAAACGCTGCACGATTACTACCATTACTCTACAAATACAAAAACACCCTGAATTTTCTAGATGCCTCTTTAAGTTCGGTATGAAGATGGCTTCATCCCTTTGTCAATTTGAACTCGAGGGGTCAATGTATTCACGTGTCCCAGCGTGCAGATACATGAGGAGCTAAGAGAACACCTCAAAATTCTACCTAGGAAAATCGAGTCACATCTCTCTCATGACGCAAATATGCAGTTAGTTTATTTTAAAGCACAAGTTGTGCCAGCGATAGTTATTATTCATAATCTTCCAACGCCGTGTGAAGGCACTTGTAAATTTTACGCTCTATTGCGCACAGCGTGTGTATGAAGTCTTTTCTGTGATTAAGGAAACCATCATAATTTTGATGGATGCAGCCAGAACATTAATTAATGTACATGCATACTATGCAATTTAAAAAAGCTGAAACAGGGGAATGAAAATTATAGTTTAAGCACAGAGTAGTGAATGCAGTGTGGGAGTGTACAACACAACACAATAGTGTACAGTTCAATGCACTGCATTACTGTGCAGTGCTATCCAGCACTGCATGGGCCATACTGAGCAGTGATGTGCTTCATAATCGAAAACCGCAGTTCAAATTGGAATGTTCGTGTGGTACAGAGCCAGCCTTCAGCTCCTTGGGCTGAACCACGTCTTAGGCTTCACTATTGTATCAACGTGCTATCGATATCGTGTTTAATTTTCACTTCCTATTTACCGTGCATATCGCAAGCCAATAGTGAAGGAGAGTACTATGCATATTATGCTGGAAAAGAAGGCACTCAGTGCAGCATGAAGTCATAAGCAATGTAGACCAATAATGGACTATTATGAAATTGACGAGAAATTCATCGCTGGCAAGCAATAACTTCCTGTATTCATCAGGCAAACTGTGCAGTGCAGCGCTGATTGCAACCGTTGTGTTGCCCTGACTTCTGTTGCTGCTGCTGAATTGTGTTGGTTGATGCCAGCTGCCTTTTATTTAGGTAGATGGTTGTTTTGTGTTGGTTGTTGCTTGCTGCCTTTATTTAGGTAGCTGGTTGTTTGATGCTGGTTGTTACTGGCTGCCTTTATTTAGGTAGCTGGTTGTTAGGTATTGGTTGATGCCACCTGCCTTTATTTAGGTAGCTGGTTGCTTCGTGTTGGTTGATGCCAGCTGCCTTTTATTTAGGTAGCTGGTTGCTTCGTGTTGGTTGATGTCAGTTGCTTTTATTTAGGTAGCTTGTTGTTTTGTGCTGGTTGTTACTGGCTGCTTTTTATTTGTGTAGCTGGTTGTGTTGTTTTGTGTTGTTTGTTGTCGGTTGCCATTTGTTAAGAAGGCTGCTTTAAAATAAAAAAATTCAAATTTTCATTCGATCCTAATTCGTAGAAAGTTTTGAGACTGTAATGAGTCTCTAAAATAACGTTTTAAAGTGTAGGTCGCATTGTAAAGAATCACCTCATTGGCTGGGACAATTAACTTATATAATTATCATGTGCTGCAAATTCACTGCAGGAGAACGTAATGGAACAGAGAAGTCTGGGGATTTTTAGCCTGTAATCGCTCCTGCGCTGGTAATGTAGCTACTGTGATTTTTGTTATTATTACGTTCCCTTTATTTTGATTGAATGACGTAGCGATGACGTAGTTTCTGAGCACGCCTTAACTCGTTCGCTCCGCGAACAAAAATAAATGTACATATCACGGGTGCAAAAATATTGCCAAGATATGCCATCTTGAATATTTCTGATAGTACTGCTCCTTGAATGCTTTAGCTATTTCAGCAGCACTCATATCAATAGTATTCCATCCTGCAGTACTCAGACCGACCAAAGTCATTTCAACAGTACTCATTCCACCATTGAATCAGCGAAACGAATCAAAACTCATCAATAAAATGATACTGAAAACGGGAACATCTATTTTTACCCGCTAAAGACTAACTCGTAAGAGCAGTAACAATGAACATTGCATCCCAGGCTTTTAAAATACTACAGATGTGAACTAACGATCCCTAAGTAAATTCCCTTTTCACTTTTGACTCCCCGTCGAGGGACGTAAGGATCTACCCTCGCTACACTAACACAGTTCATGAGCTGCATGGCTGGCCAAGCATATCTAAAGGTAGTTTCTCGGCGCAGAAGCTCCTTGAGACCCTCACCGAACCTAATTTGCTTGTCACTCAGACGCAGTGTCTGTCACGCTGTCAGTTTGCTGGGGAGCGTTCTAGTGGAGTGATCTTTCTCTTTCTGATGTTTCTGTAGAACGCTGCGCTCTGTGCGTCATTATGCTGTGTACTCTGACGTGTAATTGCGATGTACGTACACGTTCTCGTGGTGCTGTGGCGGTATCGCGTCTACTGTGACGTGCAGTTGCAGTGTGCAGACACGCTGTCGTGGTGCTGTGGCAGTATCGTGTCTACTGTGNAGTTGCAGTGTGCAGACACGCGGTCGTGATGCTGTGGCGGTATCGTGTCTACCGTGATGTATGTACGAGGATCTCCGGTTGTTTACAGAGTACATGGGTATCTTTAGTTATAAAAATCTCACATAGTCATCATATTGTACATACAGTATGTATGTACAATATATTGCGCACTAATTTACTTGCTGCTGTTTAATGGCTGTAACTTGACTGTAGGCACATTATTACGTAATATCAGTTTCGATAAATTTGCTTTTATTAATTAGCTATAAGTTACAGTACACACATACAATAAAAGTTTCTACACTCATTCAATAAAAGTTTCGCTAAGCTTCGTTAAGATTTTCATAGGATTGCATGTTTTAAAAGATATAAATATTACTGCATCATGTTTTCAAGTCATTAAAGATGCAATTCAAACTGTTTAGCTTAATTATTATTCAATGATAAACATTGTTATTTCTGCATTAGATCATCAATGAAGTGTTTACGTTATCATTCAGTAGAAAGGTTCTTATTCCTTAGACTTCCCGTTTCAAAGCTCATCCCGCCTGTCCTCATTGTCGCACAAACATCGCCCCGAATCATCGCTAGCCTGCGTCATTTCGGTATTCCTACCTCATCAGCTCTGCAAATGGATTTTTCTCGAGACTTCATCTTGAGCTGGAATGGGAACGATTGAAATTTGCGACAGCTTTTGGTAAAGATGAGCAGCAGTTTTGGTAACGAGACAGGAGATTCCTGAGATTTTCCTCGCATCTGTGAGGATTTGGTGAGGGACTTCTTCAATGAACAAGAAACTTGAAATGAATGTAATTGAGCAGAATACTGTTACTCTTTCATAGGATCTTTAATTTTTGATTTTACTTCATTCTGTAGGAAGATTTGCCAAGAATTTAAACAAGACCCATTGAGTCTTGTTAATATTTACCAAGACTGGGTTTGAAGCCAACAGATTCATGCATTGCGCACCATTTCAAAACACGCAGGAACTGAACGCATTCCAAGTGGACTTCCATGGTAGCATTTGCCTTTCCAATTCAAATCAATGTTTCTCTGTAGTGGTGTAGAGAACAATTAATTTTTTACGGTACGCTGAAAGTCGTTAAAGGAACCTAGGGGTTCGAGATAGCTTTGTTTTCCCAACAATGTTCTGCTAAAAAAATATAACAACAAAACCTCTCCTACAAAATTGCCGCTCTTAAAAAGAATATAAAAAGAGAAATACGCTTTAAATACGCTAAGACATGTTCGGATTGAAAGCTAACTTATATTTATCATATTAACTTAGCTCGAAAAAAATGAGTTAACTGTTGGAGCCTTTTCTCCTCTAAGTCACATATAGCCGTCGCAGTGCGGTTGTCTTCATGATACCGGGGAAAATGGTTCTTTATGAGTGCGGATTTTGTCGTTTTTAGTAACAATAATCTCTATGAGAACTTGAAGGAGGGTTGTAAAATGAAATGAGTTTTTCGACTGAGACATTTATTACCTCAAGAACGTTTGTCTTTCTTCATTTTGGGGGCATTAGCAGCGTTCCATGAGACGCCACTTGCTTAACGCACAGAACAAGTTGTGAGCGCTTTTTGAGTCCCATCGAGCGATTCATCATAAAAGAAGTTAAGTGCTCCTTCATGTTTTTTAGCCTCGAAAGAACTTCATGGTCAATTATTCACTAAGCTTGGTAAAAAATGATGCCCCTGTTAAAATTATAGAGCTATCGCACAGTCCGGTGTTCGCAACTATGCGAGTAAACATGATAGTCCTCCGTACTGATCTCTCTCTTAGAGAACTGTATGGTGTTGTGACCAAACCTCCACCCCCTTAAACTCAAACGCCTCTCGAAGCCGAGGGCAATTTCCGAGCGTTTCCGCCGCGATGGCCGCAAAAGAATGCTCCAGATCGAAATTTTCCGGCATCTGTGCCGGGGCTCGACCTCGCGACGATATTGCAGCGTCGCCCCAGCGGCAGCATTCGCACGGAAAAGTGAAAGGGGAACCAATCTGAAGCCCCGCATGGCATTTGAAGACGTGGCGCTCTTTCGATGGCTTCAGCTGGTCAGAGCTTATCCCACAATTTAAAAAGGATAATTCCAGAACATTTGTGCAGAACTATCTAAAGAATTCTCATTCGAAGTTACTTTTGATAGAAATGGAATAATAGAGGATCAGAACAGATGGGAAATACCCAAGGCTCCAATTTCATTTTGAGTGCTTCAACTCTGGCAAAAAAATTCTTGAGGTTTGACGTAAATACAAATTTGGAAATGATATATTCTAAGCGACATGGGTTTTCAAGGGGTCTTTCAGTGTAATAATTCTGGTTTCATACACACTGAGATGGAGTTTGAGCGTCATTTAAACTCGATAACTGAGTGGGAAGCTTGAACTACAACAGAGAGACTCACGCTGCAGATCACTGAGCGCGGCACCGTAGGAGAACACACACAAGAAAACACAGGAAGGCGTTAACTTCAAGGTACCCAACAGAACTGTAAGAAATATTAAAATGTTTACGAATTAGGTTTAGCTGTCATTATAAGGTCGCTGCTGACGATAAATCAGCAAAGAAAAATGCTTACTATCATGAGTAAGGGGAAGTCTGGAGGCATGGTGAGTTTAATAGTTTGTTTAAAGAGGAACTTTTAAGTCTGAGTGATATTCTATGGGCCCACTTTTCGTACAGCAGAAATATTCGGTTTCAGGTGTACAGTTGTTCCTCAATGCAAAGAAAAATTAAAATTTAGACCTGATTAAACGAGCGCCTAGGGTATCATTGACGTAAATGCATTGTTATTCGCCCAACGAAGCGCACTTATGCAAATTACAAGCGGGAACCAGATTAATACATGCATTTTCTACACAACAAGTTTTAATTTTTACACATTTTTCTCGCGAGACTTAGACTTACATTATTGTATCGAAAATGTACATCAAATCAGTACGCAGTGTTAAATTATTTATTGTAATCAAACGCTCAATGATTGATAAACAAGGAAGGAAAACGGTACTGCTCAAGCAAATGAAAATCTTGACCTTTTCACCCCTCAGTTGCTCTTTTCTCTAGACTGAAGCGTCGGTTGGTAACAGGTTGGTGTCCCGCGGCTTTGATATTCATGGAGCTGTAAACTTGTGTAATGGTCGTCAGCCATTGTAATAATAACGCATGAAGTTAGGACGGTAAAGTATACACTAGATGACTCTGAGAATTTAGACTCACTTCACTCAAACTGTCGTGTTCAACGAAATTGAAATATATTTTGAATTTGAAATATATATGTAGATATGCTTTGTGAAAATCACTTTTAGTCTACCTCGAACTGAGTAAATTTAGCTAAAGAAAACATATTGAAAAGGATTTAAATAAGTTTTTCTTCAAACATATCGTAACAGGCAGCTGTCACTTGAAATTTATATGATATTTCTTCATTCGAAGTTTTCTTTTCACAATTTTGTATGCTTTTCTTCCTCGTCTTGGCAGCAGAGCTCGCATGAAAATTATCATTGATAAAAACCGTATCCAATTTTTTTGTCACGTGCAACTTTTTACAACAATGCATAGTGAGGGATGCTTTGGATTATCACATCATTTACGTATTCACTTTTTACAGATGCTTCAAGTAAAAAATTTATCTTGATCAGTTATGTAAGTTAAAAACGGCTTATTCAATGTTGTGCAGCAGCCTTAGTAAATATTGAAGTACAATAAATATTGCAATGACTTCTTGGAAACAAAAAATGCAGGTGCATCTTAGTTCAAGAACGTACTAAAGTGTAGACAGTGTTTCATTAAAATACCGGTTTGCATTTGTTAACTGAACTTTGCTCACATTTCCTTTCAAGAAACCAAAAGTCTTAACACAGAGAGCAAACTCCAAACCAAATTTACAGAGCCAGTTTCGGTACTCAAATTGGAGCAGAGACTATATTTGACCAGCTACAAAACTCCGCGATACCAACAACGTTGCCGGAACCTGTGGCTTATTAAGTGGCGAGAAGTTTCTCGCTGTAAAGTCGGCTCCGAAACTGTTCCAAGTTTGTTAAGGGCGACAGTCGGAAGCACGGAAGGTTTGTTTTCTGGAAATTTCAGTGGTTTTGCAGCCTCGGGTCGGTTTCGGGCCTCCCAAGGAAGTTGTTTGTGTTGGGAGCCAGAACAAACGACACTGGAAGGCGTGGGCTGAGGGCTAAAGGCAGAGTTAGAATTAGGAGATCTTAGATAATTGAGGAAACAGTTACAATGGCTCAACCCAACACTGAAATGGGACTTCGAGGCTCTCAGAATTGACTGGGGAACCCAAGGAAACTTTTATGTTTGAACTAGAGGGATGATCTTCCTTTGGCTTCAGCTTAGACTAAAGACTGATGACTATAATGGCTTCCCTGATGACTGGAAAACAAAATTTATTTTTTCAAATTGAAAAATGAGAAATAAAGATACAACAGGACTGATACGACACAGTTTTACTGAAGGCTTTACTGCCGTTCTAAAGTCGGATGAATCAAGTTTATTGCTAAATATACATACGAGTAGTTATTTTTAACATAAGAAGGCAAAAATGGCTTACAATTAAAACAAAGAAGTCATAATGACTCGAAAGTTACGGAAAGGGAAAAAAAATTCGGAGCAGGAATTTGCTCTTTTTTCAGTCGTTAAACATAGCATATTGAAACTGACAGGCTGGTTAGAAGCTAAGCGTAGTGTATCTTATTCGGGGTATTGAAAGTGCGTTTGATGCTCCTTCGATGTTTAATTGGAAATACGAGTAACTAAAATGGCTTGCAATGAAGTTTTTAAGGCATTCCAAACATTTTATTAAAACCTTGCCCCATTTCAACATGGGATTGGGATGAAAAACCTTGCCTCATTCCAACATGGAAGTGGGATGAAAAACTTTACCCCATTTCAACATGGGATTGGGATGAAAAACCATGCCTCATTCCAACATGGGACTGGGATGAAAAAGAACCTGAACTAAAGTTAGGGTTCAAGCTGTGACATGTTTTGGCGACCCAACGCCAATCATCAAACGATAACCGCAAATACGGTCAAAAATTTGCTCAGTTAAGGCGTCACCGGTATTTCATTCGTCATTAATTCATTGATTTACTATTATGAATAACGCTCAGAAATTAAACACATAGAGCTCCACCCTCATCCATAGTTGAAGAGTTATCGTTGACTTCGAGACTAGACCCAAATGTATACGCCAGTTATTCGTTTCTAGTTGTACAGTGTTTTCGTTGATACTTGAATTTTCTATCTATTGCTCATTGCACTAAGAGAAAATACTATGCGCTTTTAGACGCGCTTATGAGTGTCACACGCTTTTCCCAAAATGGATACACAGATATGAGTCATAAAGTGTAATGGTTCATATTTTTGAGTGATGAGATAGAATGATCAACTATGTATGAGAGTTTTCCACTCATATCCCACATCATACATGTCTACGGTATTTCATTCGAAAGTTTAACTTACTTTGACTGCCAACTACTTTGACTCTCGGTTCAAATTTATGATTAATTTCAACTGAGCACCAAAAATTCATGGAACGTAGACACTCTTTTCGAATATGACCGTATACAAAATCTATTATATTTTATATTGGAAAACAAGGCGCTAAGTACTGAAATAATTTAAATGGATTTCAGCTCGAAGTATGAGATAAATTAACTACACTTTTCTGCTCATCAGACTAGGAGTCATGCATTCAGAAATTTAATGAAATTAATAGTAGGTGGAAAAATTTAGATGAGAGTCTCATGGCTCTTTCAAATGTAGTGCAGAATGATTTTGTGTGAATAAGAAGCATTAGTTGAGCAAGCGAGAGTCTCAGAAATCATGTACAACGGCACGATGAATTTCGACTTCAAACAGGCGTACTTTTTTGTTTCTTTTCATGGTCAAAGGTTTGAGAATCGCTTAAGTACTGTTTGTCTTCAACGAAAGTAGTCAATTAGATAGATAGTTTTCACTTTTCAGCCAAAGTGTTATTTTAGAGCTACATAATGTCACCTCCTTAATTATTGACCTATTTGTGTTGTTATTTCATTCTGAACGGGAATGGCACTGTGGCATTCGACGTTAGCATGTCTTAGCAAGAGTAATATTTGCTCATTATCCTGGGCCATATTTCATGACGCTTCGGCAACATTCCGGACATAGCAAAGTCACGAGCCGAAGCTTAGCTTATAGATTATAAGAATATAGATCTTCTCGTGAGGAAAGGAAACTGCTTAGAATCGCTGTATCAGACCGGTGCCAAGACACAATGTTTTCACGCATCTTTGTGCGTTCAATGAGTGGGGTAGGAAAACATCAACAGTAAAAGGTAATTTTCTCACATACGTTCTGTCGCTGGCAGAGCGAGTACCGTGTTTTACCTCTTTATTTGGTTACGGATCTAATTCTAGTCTAGTCACTTAGTAATCCAAATCCTAATCTTATGAGTTTTTAGGCAAATATTACGTGCTTCATTAATTCACTATTAAGAATAACGCTCAAAAATTGCAATTTCTTAATACGTTGTCACCTTGGAAGTATCACTTTATACAAGTAACAGCTTAACACTGTTTCCTTAAAGTGCGTCGCATAAAAGTATGAACAATTTTACATTTGCATTGTTAGATCCATTTCCTTTTGCAAAAAATTCGAATAAATATGAGAATAAATGTTTTGCCCAGTCTCGGCGTAGAATTCAAATTCAAACTGACACGTCCTTTATTCCCACCAAGTTTTACTTTGAACTCTGAACATCACGGCAGACTGGCTCTAAGTTTGGTTTATTTTAGCGGGAAGTTGCGCACTTCACTATTCACGGTGCTGGAGATCGCATAGCCCAAAGTTTGAAGCGTGATACAGAAGCCAGGACGTGAACAAAGAATGAAGTCTCTGTTGATGGGAAGGCTTTGAGCCAGATGAAGCGGGACATGAGAGGCGGAGGTCCTCTACATGAAGTCTGAGCGTGATGTGTGGCTGCCACCAAATTTGAGTGAGGGAAGTGCATGAGATGAGAGATCTCTGGATTATGAATGGTTAAAAGGAAGTAAAATGACGTCAACGAAAAAGTGCGGGACATATGTTTTATGGAGCACGAAGGGATAACGAGAAGAAAAAAGGACCAATGATGAGGTGAGGGAGATCGATCTTGTTTAGAGTACTGGTAGTAGGATGATGTCAACGAAAAAGTGCGGTTGATATATTTTATGGTTCACGAAGAAATAATGGGGCATAAAAAGGACCAATAACTAATGATATCCGATCGATGCTGTTTGAAGTATGAATATTTTATATATATTGGTGGTAAGATGATGTCAAGGAAGAAACAAGGTCGTTAAATATTGTTTGGAGCATGAAGGGAAGTATGAGATATGAGTATAAAACCAGTAACGTAGAGAGGGAGATAAATGTTCTTTGAAGTTTGAATACACGTCAATAGTCAGTCAAGGTCTATGAAGATGGATGTGGGTTGAAAGAGGTTTAAAATATAGTGGTTGTTGCTAGTCAAATTAAGTTGATAGGAATGAACGTAGGGTTAATCAGGTCTGAAGTTGATGGTATGGCAGGACGTTATATTACGATGACAGAGCATAGCGGCTGGAATGAAGCTTTTCATACAGACTTTTACATATATCCTTCGGAGATAAATGGCCGTTCTCAAGAAAGGGCCAGCTACACGGATGAAAATAAAACCCGTCATGCGTTTAAATGGGAATGAGAAGGAGTAAGGGACGGGAGAATGAACTGACAGCCGAATCCCTAGCAGATACGCTACTTCGGGGGAGGAAAACTGATTTGTAAAATGAGATGAAGCAGATTAATCGTAGAAATCAAACTACTACACAAAACGTAACTGGAGTAGGAAACCCAAAAATGTAAACATTACGTACAATACTCACAATTCAGTGAGCAGGATAAATTTCAGATTCACAGCAAGCCTGTCCAAAGATCCTAAAACAGCTAAACTTGATGCAGGATACTTAAATTATGTGAATAGATTCCTGCCCCTTGAGAATGCAATCGCTAGCAATGGAAGCGACAACGAAGCGAGCCCCGACAGGTGAAAAAATTGAACACGATAGGTAATCAATTTCTTCAACAATTCAGTTTCTGTGAGAAGACGGTAAAACGCAATTCAAAATGTATTGCTACACAATTTACCATAATGTCCTGTAGTCATACTACACGAACGCTACAATTTCCCTATGAGCGGAGCTCACAATGACATCTTGAGGAGTATGCTCGTTAATCCATGCTATGTCCTTGCCTCAGGCCTGGTCGCCCCTCTTGATGTCTGCTGCTGTCAAGAAAATGTGCGTCCAGCCTTCACGAGAGACTGGCGTGTGTCAATAATGCGCTCCTGAATGCAATTAGAAACGCTGACTCGTACCGACGTTCCTCCCTGTTACTGAAATGCAATAGAATGCTGTATTCGGACGAGGTGGTATGCATGGGAAGAAATATTTTCTAGGAGTCATGTACCTCAAAATACTTGTATTTTATTATTTACTTTCTGTAACGAACCGATCTTGAGTTGTGGTACCGTAGTCACCAATAGCTGTTTTCAGCTGTAGATTCATCTAAATAACACTGATATTTTCAATCAATATTCTTCTTTACACTTTCTCAAACTTTTTCTCCATAGATTTGTTAATTTTCACATTCTCAGCATTTCTGAAAATTCCTCCGTCCCTGCAAATGGCGCACGTCTTCTGGCCGCCCTTTTACCACTCACACAAAAGCCAACAGCTCCCTCCTCATGGCGCTCGATGCGCACTCTCGTTACCCTAAGTAAAGGACCCTTCGCTCGATCAGTCAAAGTCTAAAGCCAGGGTCGGCAAACACATAAATATAGGAGGATATGTCAAAAGTCAAGGACTTTACAGTTTTTTAATTCTAAATTTATTCCCTGATCATTCGCAAAGTTATCATTCGATGCTCATATTTGGAAGACATTCGACACTGTCTTCAGACTTTGACTGATCGTGTGAAGGGGCTTCAACTCAACCTTTCCTGTACTGTTCCTAGCGGTTGCACGCTATCGCCGTGCTATTTTACTAATTTAGTCATTTGTATTTCCACACGTAGCTGAAGAGCACTTAAGGCCGAGAGCTTATTTAGGTTGCGCATACAGGAGTAGGCTGAAAGCGGCTGCAGGTTGGAGACAATAGAAAAGTTAACGGCTCCTCGACGTCGTGAATAGACGAGAACGCTATGAGCTGGTTTTTGTTTCTACATTCTTTACAAATAATACGTATTCGAAAAATGTATTTAATTCTCAAATAGTTCTTCAAAATATGCAGTTACTTCGTCCAATCGACGGTATCTCTCTCACTTCATGCAAACCCATTAGCAACTCGCGGCCAATAACGCCAGATAGCTGTGCTATGGACAGTCACATGATCATTCCTTTTGTTCATATATTGAAGAGGAACCGTGCTCGTGATGGCCCGCTGGTGTTGACATAAAGTGCAACAGACACAAATTTGAAGTTTGTGTTGCAAGAGCGAGAGCGCTCTTGCTGCTTAACAGCCGCAGCTGCATGCATGAGAAACCACTTCGGGGCTCAAAACTAACAGAGACCGATTTAGCGAACTTTAGCTGCTAGTTACCTCTCACCTTCTCATACTACAAAGCGTAAGTTGGGATCATGCTATTCGTCACTATCGCATTATTGTTTTTGGAAAGATGGCATGATAGCACTAAGTACAATCATACGATACCACAGGGTACTGGGTGCAATCATATGATAGCGCTTTGGTACAATCACATGATAGCACTTGGTGCAATCACAAGATCGCACTAAGAATAATCATACGACAGACTAAGTACAACCACACGACAGCATGAGGTATCACACCTTGGCTACGCTAGGTACAATCACACGATAACACAAGGCATAATCTCATGATACCACTAAGTATGACCACGTAAGTTTTTCACAAGGCCAGACCTGCCAGCGTCCCATGATAGCACAAAGTATGACCATGTAAGTTCCCTCACATGGCCAGACCTACCAGGGTTGCATGATAGCACTAAGTATGATCACATAATTTCCCTCACATGCCCAGACCTGCGAGGGTCACATGAGGGCACCATAGTCTCGGCAGCCAGGCACCGCAATCGGCCCAGTGTCGGGCCCCACAACCACCGCCGCCACAAAGGCCGCTGCTTTTCAATTTGCCACGAACGACTCCACCGGAATGAGATGCGCTCCCTCGCTGCTGCTCAACGAGCCTCACGCCATGTGGCTGTTGGAGCTGCGGTGGCTGTCTGGAGCTGTGGTGGCTGTTGGAGCTGTTGTAGCGGTCTAGTTGGAGCGGTGGTGACTATCTGGAGCTGTTGTGGCGGTCTAGTTGGAGCGGTGGTGGCTATCTGGAGCTGTTGTGGCGGTCTAGTTGGAGCTGTGGTGGCTGTCTGGAGCTGAGCTGGCTGTCTAGTTGGAGCTGTGGTGGCTATCTGGAGCTGTTGTGGCGGTCTAGTTGGAGCGGTGGTGGCTGTCTGGAGCTGTTGTGGCGGTCTAGTTGGAGCGGTGGTGGCTGTCTGGAGCTGTTGTGGCTATCTGGAACTGTTGTTGCTGTTGGAGCTGTTATGGCTGATGGAACTGTTGTGGCTATCTGAAACTGTTGTTGCTGTTGGAACTGTTATGGCTGATGGTACTGTTGTGGCTGTTGGAACTGTTGTGGCTGTTGGAGCTGATGTAGTTATCTAGTACTGTTTAAGCTGTCGCAGCTGTTGTGGCTGTCTGGAACAGTTGAGGCTGTTGGAATTGTGGCTGGGGCTGTTGTATGGCATCGCATTAGGGATGTTTACTGCCCAGTGGTGCGTTAGGGTCGTTTGTCATGAACTGTATGCCAAGTAAAAGGTGAAAAATCTATCAAGAACCCTCATCGTGTGAGTTCCGTTAGTGTTACTCTTAACTCCACATATACACAAATGTTTTTATTCGAGACTTAAAGTTATCTAAGGGCTCTTTCCTTCAGAGACTGTGTGCCCCGCGCTTATTAGGTTGTTTAACCCCAGATTCTGATTATCGTTCCGCAGTTGATTTTCAAGAACTGTCCAGCAAGTGCCCTGCGAAGGCATTTCACTGGGAAGTGTAATATTTTCGGTTACCAGGTACCATGTGATCTATGTTTTTAACCCGTTGCTTACGCAATAAAGTATAATGAATGCTTCGAAAAGGCGTTTCCACTCTTGATCAATTGGTCAGAGATTTCGTAAGAGCGGTTATTCATCTAGGATTTTTGAACAGGTCGATCTGGAATGTTCAGTAGGATGAAACTTCCCAGGAACTTCTTTCTTGCGATGTTAGTATTGTCATCATTATCATGATCGTGAGAAGAAAACAATTTTTTAGTGCCTGTTTTGAAAGTTTTTAGCAGGCTATTTTGTCAGAAGCCTTGATTATTGACAGTCAAATGATTAAGTATTAAAATCAAGTTCATCTATATACATACGAGCCGGAAAGTTCTGCTGTAGCTCAACAGAAATTGCTGGGCAGCAAGCAACATGCACAAGTAAATTATTTGGAGGATGGCCTGATCGTAAAGTGTTCTTGAAATTGGTTTCTAGAATACGTGGCTAAGTAACTAAAATTCTACAGAATAAATTCGCAAAGAAGTTAATTTCTCTAATTCAAGAGGACTCAAAGCAACTCATATCTCGCTACGCTTTTTATTCGTATAATTAGTTAAAACATCAAATTTTCGAATAATGCAAGAAATATCATAACGTAGGACACAGAATTACCCCGAGCAAGACGTAGCTTTCGGTTTTAGCTACAAAAAAACAAAACCGGGAAAAACTGAAACAGCCAAAAAACTAGAACGGTCTGTGTACACAACACCTGACGTCTGTGAATGCCATGAGCAAAAAAGTGTTAGAATCTGTTCCTTATGGAGTGTTCACGAACATCAGTTGAATGCGTTGCCTACGTTTAAACGTTTAGGACCTGCTGATCAGCGAGCTCCTACAACGTGTCTGTCATGTGAAGCCCATAAAATTTTTTCAGTTTTCCGAAAACGTGCGAAAATAGATTGTGAACAAACACCTCTGTCACGACGTCTTACCAGGGTAAATTCATTGGAATTTGTTAAACTGACAAGTTTTTAACCAGCAATCTATCTGGAAATGCGTTTGGGGCTCTTTTTATTACTACGAAAGTCAATACGGATCTCTTATCATGCCGTGTGATGAAGGCTCATTCACCAGCCATAGCGGACGGCGTGAAGAGCATCTGATCGAGCCTCAGCAATCAGGCCGCTGTTTGTCTGTCGAGCGAGACCGTCGCGTAATGTTAGCTCACTTTCATCCAATGTTGGCTCACGTTCGTGTGAGGTTAGAGCAGATCGTGTAATGTTAGGTCATAGCGGGGGATTTCAGGTCATATCGTCTGATGTTAGGTCATAGCGGGGGATTTCAGGTCATATCGTCTGATGTTTGGTCATAGCGGGGGATTTCAGGTCATATCGTCTAATGTTAGGTCATAGCGGGTGATGTTATGTCATATCGTGTGATGTTAAGTCATATCGTGTTGTTAGGTCGTATCATGTAATGGTAGGGTCACGTCGTGCAATGTTAGGTTATAGTGTGTAATATTATGTCACATCGTGTAATATACGGTTATATCGTGTGATGTTAGGTCATATAGTTTAATGTTAGGTCAAATCGTGTAACATTAAGTCATATCGTGTAATATAAAATCATATCGAGTATTTTAAATCCAACCGTGTATTGTAAAGCCATATTATGAAATGCTAGCTCACTTTCATCCAATGTCAAGTCACCTAGTGTAATGTTAGGTCACTTTCATCCAATGTTAAGTCCCCTAGTGCAATATAAGCTCTCTTTCATCTAATGTTAAGTCACCTAGTGCAATGTTAGCTCACTTTCATCCAATGTTAAGTCACTTTCATCCAACGTTAGCTTACGTTTGTGTGACCTAAACACCCTTCGATGCAATGTTCGGTTGCATCGAACAAAGTTAGGTTACCATCAGCAGCAGCAGCCCTGCCATACTCAATGGGTGAATTGCAGAGTGAATCGAGTGTCGATTTCGACATTACTTTAATATCGTTTGGCGGTGTTTTCACATCGATTTCCGGGGATTTTCTGGATACGTTACATGAAGCTATTATGCAGCAATATCTGGGCACGTCACACGAAGCTATTATACAACAAATTTTGGGCACGTTACATGTAGCTATTATGCAGCAATTTATGGACACGTCACATGAAGCTATTATGCAGCAATTTTAGGCAGACCAATCGGTGATGCGTTTAATGAGAGCTCGAGGGAAGACTACAGAAAATAGATCGAAGTTATGGAATTCGACAGGTAAATTTATTCAACTCACGCTTCCGTACACCTGCAAATGAAGCGTTAAACAAAATTAGAGGAGTTTGTAGCGGTGTTCCTGAAGCGCTTGTTGTATGGTACAGTCTAAAATGAGTTTTTACACTACTTTCTGTTTGTTGGGATATAATGAAATCATAGAGTTTCATAAGCATTTGAAGGTGTGGCAAAGCAGCGTTGTTTTGTCCAAATTTCTTTCGAAATTATTCATCGCAGAGAGCTCAAACCTCTAGAGGAGTGATATTCTTTTATTTTATTGGCGATGTCTTTCCATTCAGTTCATTTCAGCTTCCTACTCATCCCAGGATATTTTGGCCTCCCCATGTTGTGCGAGCATCAATTTCTAACTGATCACTTTAGCAGTGGCTCTTTTAAATTTTGTAGAATAATTTTTGCAGTTTATCTAATTTCATTTTTGAAGAAATTTTGCAAACCATATATTTCTAGAAAAATTTCAAACGTCAAATTCCGTTTCCCATGCCTCTTAGCAATTTATGTTGTACAATCCCTCACATCTTCTTCAAGTCTAATTCTTCAAGACCATCTTCTTCCCGCCTACCCCACAGCTCGTTTCTTTCTACTTGGAGCACTTTTGGTTCTCGTCAAAGCTGCACTCCAACACCGACCCGTCAGGGCATTGTTCTGCGTCCACACAACGTCAGAGCAGCGCAGGCAAAACAAGATGGATGCCTCGTGCAAAATTTGAGCTCTTCCTCCGACGCTAGCGCGGATGATGAAAAATTGCGGCCGATGAAGCATCGCGGCGCCGCGCGAGCGGTGACAAGAGATTGATGAGACACGGCGCGGGGTGAGCTGTACATCGGCTGTGCCTGTAAACATGAGGCATGAACGTCGACTGCGCTTCCGGAGGGCGCTGTGTGGGAGTAGACAGGGAGCGGTAAGGTGGCTACAGCTCTAGGGACGGCTGCAGGTGTTGGTTGTATTCGCAGACAGAGAGATGTGAGCTGGCTACTACTGCAGGGATGGTTCCGTGTGTTGTTTGTATTAAAAAAAACGGAAAAGTGCGATTTGCCACGGCTCTAGGGACGATTGTATTTAGTAGCATTCGCAAAACAACAGCGAGTCAAGCTGACTACGTTCCTAAGAGAAGTTGTGTCCGTAAAAACAGTAAAGGCCCTTTTATCATTGTTATGACATCGTTCGTATACCGTTGAAGACAAAGACTGCGACTGGTGGAGTAAACTCCCTGGGACGGATTTATCTTCACAAACAGAGAAGTAAAATTTTACGGCGCCCTTCGGGACAGCTGCACCTATTGCGTGCGCGGAATGCAAGTCGAGAGGACAGACATGTTCCATCATCCTTCCTGACCTTGTTGCATCAGCCCTGAGGGCCCTGTGCTCTGCTGGAGGTGTTTGTTACGTCTCTCAGAGTCATCTTTCACAGTCACAGTTTGCTAACGGGCTATGTGTCACTCAAAACATATTTCATGTTGTTGTGACAATATGCTTTAAAGTTCCCCTGCAAAGTTCTTGGTTCTATCTTGTTCCAAGGAATGAATTCTAGATTTCATCTCTGTTTCCTATAGAAGAAATTTCATGGATCCTTGACACCGACTGTAGATCCTACCACTTTAATGCTAAGGAATTTCGCTGTTTTGGCATGAGAAAGCTGTCAGAAATACAAAGATTAGGCACCAATGGTAAATGCTTCACATTTACCTTTTACTCTAAATGCGAAATACTGCTGGTAATTTTCGCTGCTGAAAGTATGCACTGCCAGCAGTAGTGACGCCTGCAGCAACTCTGAGTAAACGTTGCTGCAAGTCCTACCGCTGGCATCATAACTAAATAATGACTCCAGGAATCACAACGCATCAGTACCTTGCAAAGTAAGCCTTGTGAAATAAAACCAGCATAAGAAATACTACCAAGAGTTCTGAGTAATGTCAGCAATGCTCAGAAATTCTAGAAGTTCTAGGTAATGAAAGCAATACTATGAAATGTCAGAAATACTAAACAATGACTGCAAAACTTCATACTGACTGTAATGTTCTAAGCAACATCTGTAATACTGAGTGAGGGCACCACAGCTGAGCGGTGCAATAAACACTGCCATGCCACTACCACCGTTGACTTCAATACTAACTTATGCCAACGATCTTAACCAACGTCCGTAATTCCAACAATATCAGGTTATGCAAGCAAAACAAAGAAATACCAATAATATGAGTATATTGAATACCGCTAGCAACACCAAGTTATACAATCTTTATCCGATCATTGAAGCTACAATAACACCAGCAACACTAAGTTATGCCAGAATTACCCGATCACAAACGCAACAGCAAGTTATGCCAGAATTACCCGATCACAAACGCAACAGCAACACCAAGCTGCTCCACGACACCAATTTTTGGGTCATCTACGAGTATGTCGGGCGTCCATCTCTCTGGGGAAGAGCCATTGATCCTCGCTCGAGGCATTCTGACCTCAGCGTGAGGGCGAGGCTGGCAGCACGACTAGAGGGAACCCCGCTAAAATATCTACGCTCATCCTACCTTCAGTGTCCGTACGAGGCTGCGTTACCATCTGAGCAGAAATGACTCTTGCGTTAACTACGTGAACTAGGGGAGAAGAAATTGTCTTGATAGGTGTTACCCTGGGGGGAAGTGAATCCATGTAAAGAGATGCATTTAGAATTCTGGTTCAAGACTTCTGCATCATATTATGCTCTATTTCCACGATTACATGAAAACAATGAGAGGATATTGTTCTCGCTCCTATTCTTCTTGCGTCGCATTCTGTACCACTAGTAAATTAATTTTTTCATATTTCCTCGGCGCAATGACCCCCGAGCGATTCTCTCCCATCTCAACTGCGTTCATATGATGTCGCAAAAAAATTTGTAATAAGCCTACGCTGAATCCTCAGAAACTCTGATTAAACTGAATGAAGGAAACTTAATCTCGTTGAGCTCGTGAGCGGACCAAAGATAAAAAATTCTAGTGAAGAATCTTCATATCATAAATGCTGTAGTTTGAATCTCTGCTCAATTCAGCTCATAAAATATCAACTAACAAGTGAAAAACGACTTCCCTCTGCAAACTGAAGTAGCTTCTGTCCAGAATTTTCCCGTAAAGATGGCAGTTTTGTGTGAGGGGATCGGAGGCGATTCGCAAAATGTGCGAATTTAATCTGACAGGTTTATAGTGTGGATCAGAATTGAGTATCGAAATTTTTGAACTTACAGTATTATGATCAAAGTATTAGCCAGAGAAGACTTCCTTGAGGTATGTGAGCGTCGTATATTGCAAATTGCGAATATTGCAACATGAATAAATAACACATTTCTGAGAAATGCCGTGAGCAGTTTTGGCCACTTCAAAACAACATGAGCTGTTGTGTAAGTACAAAGCAATCGAGACTATTAGATAGAACTACACATCACAAATGCTTATCTAAATCTGCAAATTTGGTGTATCGACTATCAGTGTTCCACTTTTTCAACAAGAAAAATAAGAAATTTCGTAATAAAATCCTTCCGCCCAGCTTATATTTATGCAGTCATTGACCTTATTTCTCCAGAAAACACACGAATAGAATAATAATGACGCCGAGTCCCAGGCTTCAAGGGTTAAGGCTGCACGCTAACGTCCCCTTCCTCCTCAGCACTCAGGTACAGGAATACAAGAGGAAATTCTCTTCATTAGAACACGAAACAAGCGGCGAAACGTTAAAAGAGTTAAAAAATCAGCGAGTTCAAGTTTTCTCCTCTTTTGCCCTTAAAAAATGTATCCACCATTTTTCCTATTTGTCTTTACATTTTTAACGTCTCTTTCCAGAACACATCGTTCAGCAAATAGAAATGCGTTGTAGTAAGGTCAGTTTATAAAAGTGGTCAAGAAATATAGTGAAATGTAGTGCGTAGTGCACATCCCCCCCCCACCCTCCTAGCATTGAGCAAGTAAGGGGAAGCGATACAGAGATTTAATGCAACAAATAAATACATAGAATGATACTAGTAGTTCCATCACACATCGCAGACACGAGCCATATCATGAGACACCCAGAGTCATACCGCAGCCTCTGAGAGCTGTTGATCTAAGCGTTCCTTATAACTGTAAGAGCTGATTTGAGGCAAGGCTTCAGTTATCCTGACACAAGTCAACTGCGGCTGAAACTGAGCTTTTTGCTGAGTGATGTCTTCACAGTTGCCAGTGCTAGCGGGATTTGGGGTGCTGGTGCTGGCAGCGTGGCTCTGTTCTATTAGTTGCCTCACCGCTGCTAGTGCTAGTGGGTCAAGAGTGCTAGTGTAGGACGCCTAGGGTGCGAATGCAGGTAGCGCTCTGCTAGTCTCTTCACCGTAGCTGCTCAGAGCTGTTCAGTTCCGTACTGCGGCTTAGGGATCCATGGAGTACTGGTTAGCGTGATGATCTCGCAGTCGGGACGTTCAGGGTTCGATCCCGGCTCAGGCAAGGTTTTTCACGTAACCAGAGAGTACTTCCCTTGGGAAAGAAAGCTTAAACGACACATTCCTCACATTCCTCACCCAGGGCATTGAAAACCCAACGGTAAAAGATATTGGAATTAATAAAGGTTCTTATAGCTTTACTTGCACTACTCAAGGTTGAAATAGGAATTATAGAAAATCGTGACTTCAGAAATGTGTATTTTAAATTTTTACCAACATACCGTCACCCGGAGTTCTCATGTAACAGAAATTGTAACTTAAGAACAAGTATGGACAACTTATGTATTTTTCAGGCCCCCAGCCTTTACAGTCGCAGGTCTCTTATTTAAACTCTTCGCTAGAAAATACACTCGAGTTTACGTAGCATACATACACTCGAGGATCCTTGCTTCTTGCTTGTGTGCTCGACGGAGCAGCTCTACCTCCTTGAAGCAATGCAAATTTTACAAAATAAATGATGGCGCGGAAGCCAGATTGTAACGAGCATCCGGAATGTGGGGAAACTGCCCCTCGCACTCCTCTCTCCTCACCCGGCGTAGCTGCTGAGGGGAGAATAGTGATGAGGGGTGGTGAGGGTCTGGAAGAGGAGATAGGTTAAGGTAAAGATTGGTAATTGTGGTGTGGTGTGATAAAGGGGGGAGGCAGCATGAAGATCAATTATACCACCCCATGGTAGAGATAAATGATGGCTGAAGATGAAGATTGTAATTAAGTGATCAGAGATTGTAAAAAATGGTGCTGAGTGTTCGGTAAATATGATTTGTGCTTGAGAAGAACGAAGGCACAAGATGATGGCTTTAAAATATACTTCTCATTACGTGTTGATTGCATGATCTTTTTGTTCGTCACTTCCGGATGTTGAATATGTCAGACAGTTTTAGCTTGTATCTATTTTCCTTTATATCCTCATGAATGTTTTTCAATTACTGCAAAATAAGTCAAGACATATAACATGTGTATGGATTTTTCACAATATGAATAAAGTCACATTAAAATTTTCTATGAATTTGTACAATGAGGATCTTGTCAAGATCACTTTAGCCACTCCCAGCAGCGTGGTTTGCTATTATACATATTTTATACCTGCATTATAAAGCAAATAGAAAGAGCTGATTACGAACTAGCATTGATAATATAATTTTGTGATATCCTGCATTGAAAAAATTAGATCATATAACATGACTGCTGGGTTGATGTAAATGTGGAGCTCGCCGATTGTGAAATAAATTCTTAAATTATTTACAGAGTGAAAATTTGCTCAGCTGTTTGAAACATTATTCAATAAGTTCCAGGACATGTGAGATGCATATGTGTGATGTGCGATATATACATGACTGTTCCTAAGGGAAGATTCGCAGGAGTTTGTAAACTGAAGCACTTACTGCTTGGCCAAACGCGATTCAGTAATCCAATTCCTTCTCTTACCGTCAGAAAAAATAGCCGGCGAATCCTGTCGGCGCACGAGATGGAGAATGGAAAATGGATCAGGGTGTTATGTGTGTTATGAGAATGTTGTTATTTCCTGTTCAGAACAGAAAATATAATAGGCGAAAAGAAAGAGCTATTCTTATTTCTCAAGTCCTTCACGGCGTACAAGCTAGCAGTGCAGGGACTCCTGACGCTGGAGGTAATTCAAAAATTACCCTACTGATGCTCCTGGGTAGAGCTTGGAAGATCAATCATCGAATACAAGGGTTGCTGAATTGCTAGAAAATTCGACTGAATCTACCAGGCACGTGCTGCTAGAGAGGATCACACTGAAAACCACTGCTGATCGTTGGGTTGGTGAGGGGTGAGGGGTGAGATGTGGAAGAGGGGGAGTTTGGAAGCGAAATTTGACAGAGCATAAGGTCAAAAAATATGACGTACACATTTATTTTGGGGAATTTTAGTGAAATTCAAATCTGCAAGGATGCAAGAGTAAGGCAGGTCAAAACATACCAGAGCTCTAGAGAAAGAACAATTTTCAAATCAGAACCAGCATCTTTTTACCTCCCTTTATTTTGTGTTTGAAAAAATAGTAGCCTATGTTAAAAAAATAGCATTCTAAATTAGACTTATTGAACTAGGGAAATGCAGATGAAGCAAGTAAACCTCAAGAGCTCGGACCGGATGGAAGATTTGGCGAGTGAACAAACATTGGAAACAGTTTCATCCGAATTAAAATTTCGGGGCTAATCTCTTGAACACCTAAAGGTACAGCATGTCGCTAAGCATTGTCGCCATACTGTAATGGACCACAGACTATTCATTAAGCAACGCGCAGTTAAACATCAAATTAAACTACACAAACCAGAGTAACAAGCAAATGCGTTCTACTGTTCGTTATGACAAAGATAACAAATTATACGACACTTCAGGAACACTTGAACAATTGAGCAGTGCTAACACTTTTTTGTGATACCCCTGAGACCCCTGAGCAGGAGTGCGGCGCTCTGTGAGCCTTCAAAAGCGTGGGCTGTCTGCTGCTCACCGCTTTTCTCATTACGTCACCAAGAAACAGTAGAGAGCTTCTTTCCTTCAAAAACCTGCGTCTTCCTTTCCCAGAAGTTTACTTGGAAAATTTTGTTAAAAATCTTAATTCCGTAAGTTTCGTCGTTGGTAAAACGCTGAAAGCTGCTCCTGTAATCGTGTTAATAACGAGACAAACTTGGGCTAGTCTCGCAAGAGAGCCTGTCTTTGAAAGGGTATTTTATGTACTGAGCGAACCAAATAATATTTTGTTTTCATTTGACTTATAAGTTTAAAACCAAGTAGGTCATAAGAGAAGTTGGAAGTATGGGCATGTGAATGGGAAGTATGGATTTTGTAATACGGCAAAGTACTACCCAAATAAGGTCTATGTAGTATTCGGTGGTCACAGAACTCGGGTGTTGGTAGCACTCCCTGCTCTTGACTAGTCACGCCTTCGCATCTCACGTCTGCTCGGGTGCCTGTATCAGATTGGTGTTTGATGGCGAGGGACTTGGGTAGAAGCCTAAGAATGAGGCCCTTGGTTTGTTTCTGTTGCTACATTTTATTCATTGCTACCCACGTATTCCAGGGTGCTGTGAACCATGGCGGTGGTACCAGAGCCGGGCAGAGACGCAGGCACCGAGAGGTACTTGGCTTCAGTCATTGATTACTTGCGAGAGAGCTGTGCTGCAGACCTCATCTTGTAAAAGCTGTTGGAGGGTCCCGGTGGCTCAAGAGCATAGGAAAAGAATACATGGAAAGAAAAGCTCGTCCCAAGAGATGAAAACACAATAAAAGCTCAAGTTCATACGACGAGCAGTGATTGCTCTCTGAAGTACAAAAGTTTTCGGCCTGGGGAACGCTTATCAAAGGTCAAGGGCTTTCTTTTTTCATTTCTGTTCGTGTTACAAGCGAAGATGGCTTAACATCTTCATGTGGAAAATTTGTCCACTTTAGAAATTGAAAAGTTAATATTGAGCTCTTGTTTCAAGGTGATTCCCTTCGTCCTAACAGCCAGAGAAATAGCCTTTCGAAAATTTTATTTTTCTTTGTCGTATGAAGTATTGAGTCTAATGTTCTCGCCCCCTGCCCTCCCAAAAGTACAGAGAAATTTTGTTGAAAAATGGACGAAGTTTATTCAAAGCAACGGAGAGTTTCCTCGGTGTAAGGGTGATGCATGTTATCCATTTTTTCGACTACATCCGCTGATGCCGCCCATAAATAACTGGAATTGACTGCACACCATGAATCAATGATGCGCTGGCCCTGGGCGCTTCTAAATTTGGAATTGCCCTGCATCCCGACGCAGTTATGTTGCTACAGCTACGTTTAAACGGCTCTAAATATTACTCGCTCAAAAGGATGTAGTTTAAACATGGCTGTTATTGAAGCTTGCTACGGTCAAGCGGTCGTAAATACTACTCAATTTAGTGTTACGAGCTAAATATGACTCTTATTTGAGCAACATTTATACGGGTTTTAATTTATTTAACTTAACCGATGTTAAAAATACATTTCAAAGGACTTTAATTGCTTCAATAGGACTGCCGTTTTGGCGACATTTAAGCAGTGTTTTTATAACTTTAACTTTAACGACGCTAAACCTAGCTTTAAATAAATTTTAACAGCTTCATTGTGACCAATGTTCAAGCTATGTTTGATTAGTTTTTGACAGCCTTGATGTACCCGATGTTACAGACACCTTTATTCAACCATTTCCAACAGCTTCAACATGAGCATTGTTAGAGCTACGTTTAATGATTTTAAATATTGCACACTACGAGGGATGTAATTTAAATATAAAATTTCTTAGAGCCTGGTTCAAACGACGTAAAATATTGCTGGCTGAGAAGATAGAAGCATCGATACTGACCGTATGTATCGAATAGTACGCTCTTATTACTTTATTTTTGCCTAAATATTCGATGAACAGCTTGACAACGCTTCAAATGGGATTCGTGTGTCTTGAGAGGTCCGTAATTCGGAATGAAGAAAATTTTCTCCTAATGAACATTAGCTCTCCAAAAATGTATTACTATGTGAACATATTCTATTTACTACTTAGAGAAAAAAATAGCATGTTTAACAAAAAAATCAGTGCATAAATTTCAAATCAAGAAAATTGCAGCTTTTTTACGTAGTCCAACGTCGCATAATGCAATGTAATCGGTATAGGTAAAATGAGCGGCCTGAATTCCGCGATATTGCAGAGCGTGGAATACGGCCGGTCCGCACACGCTGAAAATGATATTATTTAGCGCTGAGCGCTCAGGGTGAGGCAGAGAGGATGAAAGATTCCGTCCTGTAGGGTAATTAGATGCAGCAACACCAAGCCATCTGTGATTTATGGGAGTAATTTTCACACGTTCTAGTTCGTGAAACAAAACGGTGTGATTAAACATTCAAAGTGACGCGGTTGAAAATTTCCATTCTGTACATTGTGTAGAGGTTGGTCGATTCTATTCCATACCATGTAGTACTCTTACCGGCGCGTTGCTCTTCTTCTTAAACTAACAAAAGATGATTGTTTACCGTGAGAGTTTCGAATGGAGTCCTAAGTTATACCACATTTCTGAGGTGCACAGGTAAATCTAACGTTCGATGTCAATATAAAAGGCATGTTTAATTCTCGACGCAAAATTAATTGCAGGGCTTCAAATCTACGGTGTGTTAGCGACAGGTGGGCCAGTTTTAACTTAGAAAATGTCATAAAGCAAGTACCATAACAGCTGTGCGAGCAGCTATTATCCGGATGCACAGTCATGACATTTATTCGAAACGCTCTGTAAATTTTCTATGAGTTTTCCCAAAGTAACGCGCAGCTCAAAAAATTTATTGGCATTTATAAGCTGTGAAAAATGCGAGTACTTCAAAGCTCAATTTTTTGTTCGTTGAATAAAAATTTGTCGGCACGTTCAGCCTCGCTGGCTTTTGTATCGGAAGTTTTTCTTTAGATAATGTTCTACTCATTGCAGTCATACGTTTGGTGGAGTAACTTAGTAATGCAAGCGAAACAGCACTATTTCTTATTTCGTTCAGCGTAACGTCCTTGCTGGGAATTATGCAAAGGTAATACGATAAGAGAGGCCTAATCTATCCTTTACTTACAAAGTCATGGTTACTTTATCATATCCTAGCGATACGTACCAAGTACAGCATTCGTATGCGTCCTGCTGCGGAAAACTCATTTTATAGGAATATAAACCGTGATCAAATCGAACCTTAAAAGCTGGACTCGTTGATCTCACTCATGTCAGTGTTACTACTTCATTCATTGATATTCATGTGAAAGATGTTACGAATGTCCCTCTCGGGAAAGCTGCAACTCGATGTCGATCTGTCATAAAAAAACTCGAGTATTGCCAGCTCGCCTGCCCCCCGAGTTCAGTATTTCTTACATGCCACAGCGAGATCTGTAGGCCAAGCCGACCATCTGGCGAATGCCAAGCACCGCCTCGCAGAGGCGTGCTCTTGGTATTCTGTCCCACGCCTCGACGATCGGATCCCCAAACAAGATTACGGGGGTATCCAACTCGAGGACCATCCTCAGCACTCTAGTGTGCCCTCCAAGCGTTATTACCAAGCACTCGCTCAGGTCTGATACGTCATTCTGAGCCTTGTTTTCGGCGTGTTTTCTTTGTGGAACTTCGGTGGACTAGGAAGATCACTGAGGCTTTGGCAGAATGTACCGCTGCACTGCCTGCATATCGAACGGGAAGGTGTGTGGGGTCAAGCCTTTTTCCGTTTTCAATTTTTGTCTCAAAACTTTTCCAAGGATTTGGCTTCAACGTTGCAAATTCTATTTAGAAGAGAAGGAAAAGGTAACCTCCGCATTACCTGCATATCTTGAGACCTGGATTCCTATTGCGGGAGCCAACACAGATTATGTCATGCACTAAATTTGAAATTTAGATAGACGTCATTTACTCAATGAAATTTTCAAATGTACATTTGTGGATTCACCTAAAGCCTAACAGATTCTCGGGCATCGAACTTTGTTTTGTGGATACACACAAAAAACTCTCACCATGATGGTACAACTCAGAAGTTACCGTACATCATTCTTGAAAATTTATTGTTCACGTAACATTACAAAAAAAGCACCCACTGACATATGAGTCCTACATCACGAGCAAAAAACAGTGCCGGTTTACGTCTCGGCTCTCCGTCTGAGAGAACGATGCGTTTCTTCACTGAAGTAGAGATATTAAGTCCAAGATCGACTGTTTCCACCAGTTCTACACCCAGCATTTCAGGTCAGGAGCGCAACTTCTGGTCTCAGCTGACGGCTCTGTTCTGTCTTCCATTAAGCCTCCTAAACGCGGACGGGCTGGGCTCAATCAGCGAAAATTACTTGCAATTTATTTTCGTGCTCGATGTAGTGCAGCGTAAGTATGTCTGTCTACTTTTGGCCATCCAATACTCCTAATGGAATGAACGCGGTGATATTTTTTGCGTCAGAGTTCAAGAAGTTAGAGAAAATTGAGCTTTCCTTCGCACATCTTCTAGGCTTTTATGCCAGCATTCCTTCGCGTAAGTTTTGAAGCAGAGGCAACCCAGTTTCCAAAGCGATGTTACTACGTTTTCAATGCCAAATTCAATTTCTACACCTGCTCAGAGACACATGGAATTGCCAGTCCTGTAAGACAGGACCAAAATTTTGTCGCTAAATGATAGCTTTGCATGTAACGATGACGTTACTCTCCGTCTCAATATTGACCTTACTGCTCATTACGCTAGTTTATCACGCTAATGGGACACTCTCAGCCGAGAATTGCTCAATTTCATCGCTCTTTTCAAGTCTCTGAGCCTCAGTGCGCAGTTAAACATGCCCGGGGTTTTTCTGGACAGTTTCAAATGGAGTCCCCCTCAAACTCTCGATTTTTCCACCTGCATTTTGTTCTTGCCTTGCAATTACGCGCAAGATCAGCAGCTGCTTCAGTACTGAGAACGAGAGCGAACCGTGTAGGGGAGAGGCTGGCAAGTTGAGCGCTCACAATTTAATGCTTTCGAAAGCACATTAATGAAAAACTTCTAAATGACAGGGAAAATGAGGGAAGTGCGTGCACATGGGGAATAAACATGTCTGAGAAATGATCTGTCATTTTCGTTTCTAATGAATTTTGTGCAGGAGCAGTGAAAAGGATGATCATGCACACAATGTGATATAAATGAAGAGATTTAAACGATACATTTTTTCTAAATTCGACAGATGTAAAACAATATCACGTGAATGTTCTTTGAAATAAATTTTTCTGAATAATTTTAAACTGTACCGAGGTATAGACACCACACCGAATTTTCTGGTGCATATAGAAGTCTGAAAATCAAATGCGGTTGGTGGAAATCCTCATTTTTACGTACGACCGCCCCGAAACGCTGTGCTTCATAACGCTGGAAAATGAAACCAGTCTTCAGGTCCAAATCTCCATGCAACAAGTCGTGTTTAACGATTCTTTTCATATTTTTTAGCCCTTTCTTAAGTCTAGCTTTCCTTTACCTACGCGAGGGCTGCACAGGCGACAAATTATAGAAGCCCAGGCAGTGCGGTTTATTAGAGCTCATGTTAACCAAAAATTTGCGCCGTCTGTGCATTAATTTCAATTGGCTGAGAATTGCGTAATATTTGTTATTGAATATCGTCCAAACCAATTTCATGTCATCTGAAATATGGGCATTACCTTCATCCAAATTATTTGAACTGATATTCGTTAAAGAGGGGATGCTATTAAACCAACGGAACAAGCACTCTTAAAAAAGTAATGATTATTGTAGAATTCCCCTTCGTAAACCTGCTCACAAGTGACCTCTAAATTACATGAGCCTCAAGTCTGCGAGCTGACAGACGACTCGTCGTGCGCTCTGCTGTCCAATGCTGAGCCGGAAGATCTTTGTGTGCGTCACTGATACTTCTAAAAGTTTTAATATATGAATATGAACAAGAACACAACGAAGTGTTGTGTTTACGGGTAAAGTGATGGACATTGAACATCGATAGTATTAAAATTATTATACCAAGAAATCAGTGCTGTCACCTGCATTGAGATTCGCTGAAGGTCTTCTCTAATATTAGCTGCCAAACCCAATTTTTTAACAGGGAATTAGCTTCAAATGTTATTCGAACAGCAATGGGAATATTTAAACATTGAGTAGGCCAAACTTTAAACTTAGTAGAATACATAACTCTTTTAAAATAAATCTTTAAAATCCCCGTGATGTTCATGGTATAAATCACGATTATGGTCCCTGAATAATTTTGTGACACGCAAAATTAACAAATTCTATCACGACAAATATTCGTGGACTATCCCAAGGCAATGATATAGACAGTCTTGTGCAGTTCGCCTCAGGGATCAACCCGTAAAACAAATCTCCATGATAGCGTGTGGCTGCAAACGAAACATACGGTAAGTTCAGACCTTTCATTGGCGCTGTTCCCTGCTATAAAATCAATAGAAAGGCGTCTCTTTATTTGCTTTTTGCTCTATAGACCAGAGTTGCTCACGACTACACCGTATATTATGTCGTAGATTGCCTCTATTTTTAATAAAATCAGATCTCCAAGCTCGTACTGACACTTCCAAGTATTTCTTTTTAATAAACTAGAAACAAGCGCCTCATGGAGCGGCCCTCCCTCGCAAAATAATGGGCCTTTTTGTCTTCATTGCCTTATAAGGCGTGACATTTATCGGCCTCAGTTGCTTCGTTCCGCCGCAACAACCGTAAGTTACAGTAACAATTCCGTCCCTCGTGATAAATTATGGTCTTAATGAGCGCCCGGCAATGTGGCCTCGTGAAAAACATTAGGCGCGAATTGACCCAATTAAAACCACGCGGAATATATTGAACGCGTAATGTTGCCGCCGTCCTCTGCTCTGGTTTGGTCGTGTCGAGAACAGTTGACCGTGTTTGTTAAATCTGGCAAGTGTAAATTTGTAGTCATTATCTTCAACCTTCCTTTGTCATGGGTGAAAATAATTTTATGATCTTGGAAGATAGAGCCGTGTTGAAGTTAGTTTCGTCTTATTTGCCGAGGGTTAACGTACGGATATAATCCATAAAAATTGATTTTGGATATTTGAACGATCAAAGCATTATTAAACTTCTGCCAAACGCCTTATCGCAGTAGAAAGCTGGTTTACCCCAGCTGTAAATTTTATAAATATTCAATGATTTTGAAGAAACTTTATTAAGTTGTTGCAATTTACCTTAGGTATTTCCGATATGTGTCTGAAAAATTAAGCCATAAGAAATGAAATCGCTTGTCTATAAATTCAATGCAATGTCATGACTTTTCAGCTTTGAAATCTTCATCTTCTTCCTGCCATCGTCATTTCTGTGGAAATGTCAATTACATCTCGAAACTCTTGTTATTTTTGCTAAGAATGCCCCTTTTGTAGTTTTGGTAAATATTGGGAACCGATATACTATTGTCGGTGTCCCTGACGGAGAAATGTTCAGAAACTAGTGAAATACAGAAACAATTCCAAGGCGAGTAAATTCTATCAACTGCTTTTAACAAAAACTCAAATCAATGCGCTTGATTTCTGGGCTGGTGATTTCTGGTGGCATCTATCGATGTCGCTTCTGTGGAAATGTTGTTTGTGCCTCGGGCTGTCGCAAACAAGGTCGTTAGTGTCTAAAAAAAATCCCAGGACTCCTTGACAGAAGGACGCTAATTGGCGTGACCTCAGTCAGTGGCCTGTAACAGTCACAATGACGGAAAGAAATTTCTGACAGCAATTTGTCCCTGCATAAAAACGTTCTTTACGATAACGGTGAATCCTGCACCCACGAATATCTCTGTTGAGTTTTACGGATCAAAATTCGAGTGACATTTAGATAGTATTCCACAATGTCCAGATTCGATCCGAAACTTTTCAGAGCGGGGTAATTGCGTTTCAGGAATGTCAGCTACATCTGGTTAAGTGATACGGGTTTTTATCGATGAAGTAATGAGAAACTTTAATGAGTTGACGTGCTGTTTTCACCAGACGTCTAAGCCAGAAAGGTGTTACATGTAAAAAAAACTTGGATAGTCTCCAGCAAAGGGAAGAAATTCCTGGATGCACTCCAGTAAAATGAAGAAATTGCAACCCATTTACGTAAACAAATCGGTTAACGTAATTGATTCGCTTCTCTTCGTTTAATTCTTTAGTCTTTTAGTTTTGCTAAAATTTTCTTAGCTTTTATTCATCCTAGTTATGTTCACTTCTCTCTTCGCTGCTGTTTGTTTTGCGGCAGTTCATGATGCATTAGTTCATTTTCCAGCAGTTCATGATTCATTAGTTCATTTTCCAGCAGTTCATGAATCACTAGTTCATTTTCCAGCAGTTCATGACTCATTAGTTTATTTTCCAGCAGTTCATGATTCATTAGTTCATTTTGCGGCAGTTCATGATTCATCAGTTCATTTTGCGGCAGTTTATGATTCATCAGTTCATTTTGCAGCAATTCACATTTCATCAGTTCATTTTACAGCAGTTCATGATTCATTAGTTCATTTTGCAGCAATTCACTTTTCATCAGTTCATTTTGTGGCAATTCACATTTCATCAGTTCATTTTGCGGCTTTATTTCCCTTTTTTTCAGATCACATCATTCATCATGCTCGGTCCCGTCCACCTGCAGCCGCTTGTTATTCATCCTCTCCCTTCATTTATTTAGCTGCCCCTCTGAGGACAAAGCCCTTCCTTCCTTTGGCTGCTTCAAACTCTCTACTTCATTCGATCAACTTACGTTAGCTTGTTTTTTTCTTCCCTCACTTGACTTCTCTATCTTTCTCTACTCACGTACTCCTCTTACACTTTGCAGGTTCTACTCACCCACTCCCCCTTTCCGTCAGCTCCCCAGTTCTACTCACCCACTCCCCCCTTTCCGTCAGCTCCCCAGTTCTACT
>VOMN01001486.1:0-36019 GCA_014899125.1 Orchestia grillus
CCTTTATTGAATTCCATGTTGTTTGACCGTGCCCATTGGCTGATTTGTCAAGGTCTTCTTGCAACTCGACGCAATTTTCGACACTTCTCACTTCTTTGAACAGTCTCGTGTCGTCATCAAAAGAGGAAGCGTGGTAATGCTGCAAAGTGGCATTTATATCTGAGATATGCACAAGGAACAGAAGCGGCACTAGCACTGATCCCTGCGGCACTCAACAAGGATACATAACCCATACCAAATCACCAAATAAACCCAAAACAGCCATTCTTGATCCAGCACAGGGTAGATTGGGAAGTTACTTAGTCCCAACGGAAAACAGACGAGTACAGTAGCTGTCATTCTCTCATAAATAAGCACCGCGCGCCAGCTCACTGAAGGAAGCGCCTGATCACCATGGTGTACGCTACTTCGCAATGTCATGCTGCACAAAATGAAGCTCTCAACTTCAGTACAGAAGTTCCAATAGCATAAGGTCTGAGCTGTTGTATTTCATTTTGCTTCATCTAATTTTCTGAAACGATACACTCGCCGTTGATCCTGTAGATGAAAGTATGTTTCACAAATATCCCAAGCGAGGGCTTGGATGCATCAAGATACTTTTCATGCTAACTCCTTTAACGTACGTGCAAGTATAAGTTTCCCACCACGAAAAAATGTGCACGAGGAACAAAATCTTTAACAAAAATTCTTTAGCCGATATAAAAATTTTGTAGCATCAAAGACCCGTTTTTATAATCAGTGCCTCATGACAGGGCGAAAACTCTTTGCGACAACACAAGATCACAAAATTAGCTGAACAAATGTCACGCACAGGTTTGGGGGATGTGATCGCTAAAAAGAAGAAGCAATCTAGGTAGAACAAAATAACGCAACTATAAACTTGGGTACGTCCCGTGTGCGACGACTGAGCAATACATGAAGTCACAAACCGCGAAGGATTGTGGTAAAGTAATCCAAAGCAAAACAATAGATCTCGAAGCATTCATATACGTTGGAAGGAGCATTTCAGAAGCACGTTCTCATAGCTTAACATGTGGTAAAGTGAACTCTGATGAATTAGCTAGAATCTCCGGCAGGAACAGTGTTGGATGCCACGCCACAATCCAATGTTAATGAGAGATAATAAAACCAGGCGGGACTGGAGGACAAGAAAACATGGAGCCAGTATGCATAATATGGCCATAAAAAAATTAGAACTTTTGTTTCAAGACTTCGTAACTGTGTTATGTTATTTCAGGCCATACATTCCTTTGTTTTCTACTAGTTAGCGAGGTAAAATGAATTTGCGGGAGAGGCAACAAAAAAGGAAGTTTACTGGAATCACTCAATCCAGAAATTGTACTCTCTAAGAGAAAGGGAAGTAAGCGTGAATATTTTCATCTGAATCTGATTATCCCCCAAAAGATTTCATTTCCTTTGGAACTGGAACTCTACAAACAAGGTTGTTTTCTCGCGGTGATGTATATGCACTTGCAGAAAACATTCGTTCATTCGGAACAAGTAGAGACGTTATAAAGGACTTGCTGCGCTCGACGTCATGTTTTGCAACAGAGCTCATGTAAAAGTTGATGCGGCCAAAAAAAGCAGTTCGCTTGTGAGCGTCTCCGAGATTTTAGTTGAACAAGACTTGGAGCAAAATACCTGCAACTTCTCGAGCAACTTACGAACGAGGGTCAATTGTTTCCGATACGACCCTTTTACGGGGAGCATTTCTTTCGGCAGTTATTTATGCGCTTTGCTGAAGATCACTGGGCAAAAGTTCGCCGTTTCTTGAAGGAGGTTTTCCACTCGCCCGACTAATTAGACGACGAGATTTAATTAAAAAGAATATTTGGACGATAATGAGCGAGTGGAAGTTGGCTAGATGCTGAATAATTAGTGTGTGGCGAAGAGGACGGTCATGGAGTGTCCTGTAACAGTTATTGTGCTGCCTCAAATGGACGAGCAGAATGCCGGCGCGTTGCTACGAAATGCTAATAGAACTAAACTTCTCATTTTGCCATCTGCTTTTAAAACAAATCACTCGATTTTTTTCAGAGTGGGTTGCAATTCTCTTCGCGAGGTATTCGAGGACGTGAAATAATCATTGCGAGTATCAAAAACCAAACCTTTTTTGTCCATTAGGCTACAACTATCTTCGATATTTTCCCCTGGAAAACCATAATTGATGTACACGAAAGCCCTGCCACCTCCGGGAAACTGAGCCCCATTTCTAATTGAGGTATTTTTCTTTAGAACTAATTCAACATTCATTAAATGAACAGTGCTCCTGCGACCCATAGTTTCCAGTCTGATGCGATTTCCACAGGACCAGGTCAGATCGAAAATCGTTCGAAACTTGGTGAACTGACCGAGGAATTTTTCAACCATCTTGAATTTGTGACACTTCGGAAGCGTCGGTGGTTAACTGCATTTGCTCCGAGTGACAGCGAGTATAAAGGGATTGGCTCGATTTTATTGAAGTGAAAGAGGAAGCTTCATCTGAAAGGCAGATAAGGAGAGAAGAGGGCGACCCTGCGAAATATGTTTATGCAAATCCTAGCAGCCCTAACTGCTGCCTCTTCCATAAGGTCCGGTATTTTTGAAGGTTGCTCTGACTGCCCCCAAGTTCTATTCTGTGATCGAATGCACGATTTTCAACAGGGTCGTCCACATCAGGGCTGATTTGCAAGAATTATATTATTTCGCGGTTAGAACTTTGAGGCCATGGTGGAAATTATACAGTTCACGTGAGAAATTCACGTATCGTGAAATGTTTAACTATAGTTATAGCTCCAAAAAAGTTAGAACACTGGCCGTTCAAGTTTCAACGTAACTTCCTATGTTGGTAATGAGCATTCTTAAGAAATGAACCGATGAAAAAATGATGATATTAGAGAGAAGTTTTGCTTCATTTCTCGTCGTCACTAGATGATCTCGCCCCAGAACTACGAGTGAATAGAAGACGAAGGCCTCGTTCTTGCTCATCAAAGTCGAGGGAAGCTTCTCGTAGCACACCGCTGCCACTAAGGATGGCACTGAGGCAAAATAAGATCTCAGTTGGTCTCTCGAGGGAGGGTGTATTAAATAAGTTCCCAAGTGTTCAGGAATCCTTTAATAATTTCAAGAGCACCTAGTTCTCAACACCCTCGTCCACTCCGCGAATGAGCAGCTGGCAGCTATTGGATGAAATATTCACATCATATTTGAAACATCTGTTATAAACAAAAAATTTGGTTACTACAATTTAACGATGAGCGCCTACACTTTCAAACTCCTCAAGGTTTTAAACTCCTACAGTATTTATATTTGTCCTATTGATTTTTTATAAGAAATATCTACAAACTACTGCGACGAACTTTCATGTTTGTGCTCCCGTGTAGGGTAGCCCATCAACAGAAGTGAAGTCCGGGATAAATCTTTGTACGTCAAGTGATTTAATTTTCTTTCAGTAGAATATTTTCAGTATATTGATAAGTAGAGACTGTTGTAGAGAAATTTTCACTACCTTTATTGTTGACAAATATTTTCCAGAAATCACACATAAAGACATGAGATAGTATTGAACTTAGCCTGCAAGTATTTGAGTGTCGACTTTGTTATAGGCTGTGGGTTCTGCTCCTCACTAATAGATCGGAATAAATTTAACGCAAAATAAATTGCTTGAATTCATTTTAAAACGTAATCTACGGATGAGCCATGACATACGCACAAATTCAACGTTACTTTGGATATTCTAGCGCGCTAAGTCTACTTATTATACGAAGACACTGTATTCCTCATTTGAAGTCATTTTCGCTGAACTAAGATTAATTTGAACTCTCGCTACGAAAGCTCAAAACTTTCGGCCCGCCAGTTGGCCCGGCCCACTTCATCGGACTGTACGAGGCAAAGCGGCATTTCGATGGAACGATTTGGTGAAATGAAGAATCGAGGACCTTCTTTCAAGAAACCGCTTTCACATGCACCGGCCTACTTGCTGTACAATACCGCTTTCACATGCACCGGCCTACTTGCGATACAATACCGCTTTCACATGCACCGGACTACTTGCTATACAATAAACTCAAAAGGGAAATAAAGAAACTCCACCGTAGACTCTTCCAGCCAAACCATTTCCCTTCTGTGCGAGTATCCACGAGTTTCAGAGGGAGGCTCTAGCCCCTCACGGTGCTCTCAGAAATGAGCAGCTGCTCGCACGCTCCAGCGAGGACGGCTCGCTCGCGAGCTCCGCGGCGTACGCCGACTCACGACGCTCATCATCTCCTTCCTGGAGGGAGGGGCCTCGCTCGTGCACTCTCAGAGTTCTTAACTTATAGTTATTATAATTCATTCGGAATAACCCCCGTTGTTTTCACCCAACTTACTGTATCAAAAGTTACAATCACCAATTTGAGTTCGCTCTGTGCGAGATGCCCGATATTCCCCCCGCCAGGTGCTTAAAGGGAGTCTCGATAGCTGCTAGCTTGAAAATTTAGTGTATTATAAGCAAACCTTGAACAAAGACAGAGGAGTCCCTGTAGCACTCAGTAGGTTGAGGTTAGGAAGCTACAAGTGATGTAGTCGAGTGTTAGCTACTCAGACGACATTTCTCAGCCTGCAAATAAAATTGAGGTACTTCGTGACACACACACGCGCGCACGCACACACAAAATTGGTAACAATTCGTGGATGCGAGGCAAAGTTTCAACGTCTTATCTCGGCTCAGTTCGCTGCCTCCAAAATCGGATCATGGAAGCAATTCTTCCCGTACTGCACACCAACTTCGAGTTCACGAACCATGAAATAATAATTTCACATAACGATGATAAATCAGTAGAGCAAAAAAAAGGCTTCAAATCATCATGGGACCTTTGAATATAAAATACTTCCCGAAAACAGGAGCGCAAAATGCAAAAGCGTAAATGTCACGATTTCCATGCAAATACGAGTGAGGATATTGATAGAGAGCCGGTGAAGACCGCGGGGAGTCGCTTCAAAATACATGAAGAGGGAGCTTCCCAGTCTCCTGTGCGTAAATCATGGCGTTCAGATCTGTTCCCTGAACTGTAAACATCCACGCTGAACAAGAACTTCTTCATAAATATTGAGAGTCACCGCCGAACGAACTGGAGTGTTTTTGCCAAGCTCTGCACAACAGCCTCAATATTGTGAGCATCAAAAGAAATGTTAAGTGCGAGTCTCCTTGAGACGCTTCTTGCTAATTTCAAGGAGCAGGGACCTTCTCTGATATTAATCTGTAAAGAGGCATGACTTAAATTTCGCCTTTCATTTTAATCCAAATGGGTTCCATATTTGACTCTTCCAGAGAGTTGTGCAGTAATCTGGTAATGGATCATTCCACTAAAACATTAGGTGAAGGAAACTGGATATTTTAGGCACAGCCAGCGACACGAAATGGAAAGCACATTTCAGTAAATTGAGCAATCATTTGAAACACCTCTGACACAATCGGAGAATAGCTCACAAAGGTGCTACTATTCGTATAATGCATTTGCTAACAGTGTAATCTAAGCAAAGAAAGTGCATATATTAATTGATGAAAATTTGTTAGTCTTTGTATTGATTGAAGCTTTCTTCCTCGAAAAATTTGTCCTTAGATCCAACTCGCTACACCTTCGGGATATTTGTTTGTCAGTATAGACGCTGTGTTGTTTTTGTTGCGCTCAAAGGTCTTTGATGACAAAGATATACTGAATATCACTTGCTTAAAGACTGCGTTGGAACCAAGAGTCACGAGACGGACGTTTCATTTACACGTTGTGGATGAGAAACAAACCTTTATTCACAACAAGGCTGGCAAAAATGTACAGAAACTGTAACGCTAAAGTGCATATTAGATGCATTGTGTGAATACGTAGAGCAGGCAAATAAAATGTCTTTGTCATTTGAAAAGCTCGATTATTCTCTTTCGGACCATAATGGCTAAGGGTGATAGAAGCCGCCAGCCAAACATATCAATTAGCTTGCTTACTAGTGTCGAACTACACAAAACAAAAGTCAGTATCGCATTCTTTCACTAGGAATACAAAGACCTGAGTAGAATTGATGTGTTCGAGCCCCTTCAATCATCAGTTTGACTTATTAGAGTTAAGTACAACGACAGACATTTTTTTGGGTATTTAAAAAATAACGAGTTCCGAAGACACTTTTGCATGTAGGATCTGGAAATCTTTTTCAGAATGAAGCCTAGAAATCCTCCTTCCAACACCTTCTGGACCGCGAAGTCCCCGCATTCTGGTGAGCTGCACTGCATCCAGGGCTCAGCGGACGGAGGATATTGTGAAATACTAATTGGCCGCTTTGGTGATCCTTTGAACTTCTTAAATGAGTATCGAATGCATTACTTCTAAATGTCTCTTCTCTCTAACAACTGCAGCTCAACGAAATAGGAAATTAACAAGCCTAATATTAGAAAATATTCAATTTTGAAATTATCCCGTTCGTTTTCGTGATTGCAAATATTGTACGGGAAACTTTTTCGGTGTATTGTTCAGGTTATAAGATCATCAATTTTCATTTGATCATCAAATCTTAGGGAACTTGTGATAGAAAATACCAAGGCCGTACACCCTAGAGAGGGACTCCAGAGGTGCTTCGTCTGAAGGAGTCAAAAGGTTGCCTGACAGAAGTAGCCCTGGATCAGGCATCTTACCTCATTTGGGCGAAAACTACAACGCTAGTTCATTTTACCGTAGAAAAACGAAAGTTAAATCACTTTTGGAAACACCTTCAACACTTCGACGATACAATTGAAATTTTCAGCCGTCATAAGCGTAGGTTGAAGCACGAGTTCTGTTGTATATGTTACCGCATTACATATAGAAGCTTCGGCACCAGCCTGTAAATCTACTCAACTTTTGAAGACCACGGAAAAAAGGCAAGCTTGAATACAAAGCTTTTGGAGGGCCTCTTAAATTCTAATGGCTCTCACAAGTTGTGAGACTGGCATACAAGGCGATCGGCGAGCTTTCAAATTAGCTCGTGATCTTTACGATGACCCCTGATGCAGAACTGAACTCGCTGTATTGTTGTGACCATGCCAGGCTTCTCAACGATCGGCAACAATGTGCGGCCGGCACAAATAAAGCTTATTTCTATGGCAAGCTGAGCACATATCAAAGCGTCATCTCATGATTCACTCATTTTTTACCACACGGGTATAGAATTCGATCAAACTATAAATGAATATCAACTCGCTCTACAGCTGTATCATTATAATAGAATTCAATTCCCGAGTATGAGCGGAGCCTTTTATTCCTAGCAGTCAAAAGGAAAAAATTACAGGAAGATTACAAACTGACTGAAAAAAGCTATAAAAAATAACAATCTCTAGGAAGACAAACATGGAACCGCCAAATTGAGCTCAGGGGAAAAACACGTTTGTCATGATAACGGAATGTGGAACCAGGAATTTTTTAAAACTAATACTAATGACTCGTATCTAAAAAGTGACTATGTGATTTTACGAAAGAATGTCTATTTCTACAGGAGCTATTCATGCCTGTATAGATCAGCCAATTGCGCTGCGGAGCCTCGGCGGTTAGCGCAGGATTGCAAAACACATTATGGAAAAATTTAGCTAGGCAGTAAGTTAGCCGCGAGCTGCGGAGGCAAGCGGGAGAAGAGATACACCTGAGGAAGTCTCTCTCATTGGGAGACGCACCCGCTTCGATGTCGAGACCCACACACTGCAGTTGTGAGTGAGCGTTGACTTCACAGCCACTGTAGATGTTGCACCCAACCAGACAGCCGAGGTACAACCTCGTAATCCCACGGCGGTTGACAGAAGCGTGTTAGTAAGTTAACAACTGCACTAGTGACTCCATTTGATTATTTAATAGGTTAGGTTAGGTTTTAATACGTTTGATCAGGTCGGTATCGATGGAGGGGGTGCTATGAAGGGGTGCAATGAAACCTTGCGAGATCAATGGGTTAATGGGCTCCATGGGTTAGTGGGAGCGTGATGGCCTCGTAACCGAAAGGTTCCAGGTTCGAGTCTTGGCTCAGGGAGGCATTTTCACGTTACCAGGGAGTACTTCCCTTGGAAAAGGAAGTTTAAAACACACCTTCCTCGCATCCCTCACCACGCCAGTAGTGGTGAGGCATTGAAAACCCAACTGTAAAACGTGTTGGACTTACATTAGTAGATTACGATGAGAATTATTAGCTGAAAATTGACATACGAATACTCACAAAAATTTCTGTGATGTTGTCGCAGACTTTCGATTGACAGAAAGTGTCTCATTGGATAGGGCTGTCAAGTGTGGATAGGGCTGTCAAGTGTGGATAGAGCTGTCAAGTGTGGAGTCTGTGGGGCTGTGATTCCCTTGGGGCCCTACGATTGCAGCATTTGTGTGGGGCCCCCCTCCCCAAAGGTATCAAAAGTTCCAGGACAAATCCATAGCTTCCAGCGTAACGGCTCTTACGAAGGCTTCTATACATTTACTCTTAAATCTATCCCAGAGAGTACAGATATTTTCATTTCTATTTGAAAGCAATAAACTCCCAAGTTAATTACAGCACAATAAAAGACGAGGTTCGTCCATCTGAAGTTGATAAAGACGAGACCTGTATAATTATGACAAAAGTTTACTTTAACACTTTCGCGCACTCGCGCTGCTGCCTTGATTTCAATACACTCATAAGCAATTTCGAATGTTTTTTCATCGTTCACAAGCCCTTTGTTTGGGTTGAACAATTTCTTTAGCAACGCGGAACATTTGCCCCGTGGCTTTCCACTTATCTTCTCCCTCTCGAGATCGCCTCATCCCGTAGCCCTAGGGACTCGAGCGTCCATTTACTGCTCTGAGATTACCGTCGCGCGCGCCATGTTGCTGAGCGTCTAACTCTGGCAGCCTCCACTTAACTGGGCTAGTGCAGCTGGGAGTTTATCCTGCGGTTGACATTTCATGCCATTAGAGCAAAAATTATGAAGAATACATATTTTCGTGGTCTTGTTCAAAAATAAGGTGGCGCAACAAAGAAATGTGCTTGAAAATACCAGTGGCTTATGTATTCTCTCTCTCCCTACATAAGGAAGTGAGGCTTCAACTCGTCATACCACAGGCTATATTACAAAAATTTTCCGTAAGCAGTCCTGCACCTCACGAGAATTGCGGCAGTCAGTGCACGCCTGACGTCACAGTCACCAAGGCCATTTTGTCACAAGTGTAACTTTCATGTTACTGCAACGGTATTCGGCCACCAATGCAAATTTCATGGTACTGCTTGATCGCACTATTGTTAAGACCGAACATTGTGACCATTAACCTAATGCATCAGCATAAATGGAAAAGATTAACTGGAAATAAATTTTGATGGTGAGATAGGATCTTTAGATTTTCTATCTATCAATACGTTTACGAGGTTGTTGTACTGATAAATTTTAGAAATCATTACGACACTACTTCAATGCCAATGCTGGCTGGACGTCGCGTTTCAATCAAATTCCAATACTCTACAATTAAGCTTCACTGTGAAGCTAGCAACATTGCTGAGACTGTAACTGGCAAGCTAACCGAGTGTCGCCGCACGAATTTTATGGCCTGCCGTCGCTCCACTTTTGATGTCACAATGCGGACTTTGGCTGATTTACTGCTAACTTTGGATATTGCAGCGTTGTCTGATGTAGCCCATACAGAAATTATCAGAGCACCAATTTCGGAGGTACACGCAGCTTTGTGGTCGCTGCGGCCGTTATTTGATTTGGGTGCTAGGATTCCGTGTTGTACCGTGGGAGCAGTAGCACACGGCCTCTTTTCTAGCGCATGTTACCATTGAACGCGAGATAACGTTTTATTAATAAATTATGATGAGGCCTCTCTTTAATCGCTCAATGCGAGATGGAGGATCTGTCTCTCATCTACAACGTTGGACATGGAAGAGCTGGGGGTTATACTCGTATCTGTGTTGCCTTACGAGACCAATGTGTTAATGGGCTCCATGGGGTAATGGTAGCGTGATAGCCTCGTAACCGAAAGGACCCAGGTTCGAGTCTTGGCTCAGGGAGGCATTTTCACGTTACCAGGGAGTACATCCCTTGGAAAAGGAAGTTTAAGCCACACATTCCTCACATCCCTCACCACGCCAGTAGTTGTACGGCATTGAAAATCCAACGGTAAAACGCGTTGGAGTTAATAAAGGTTCTTAAAATAAAAGCTAATGAGATACAAAAATGTTGACAAACTATATTTTAAAATTTCGTCTCTTTAATATGTTGCAGATGTACGCTCGTGTTGCGCCAAGAAAATGGAGCAAGCTGCATCAGCCGAGGCAGTAAGTTCGAGGTAACAACCGTAACTGCCATGCATAGCGGGAGCTCTCTGCGTCAAGATTTTCAACACCAATAGGGGTAGTTCTGAACAGTTGAAAGTCGTTTGTGAAACTGTAAAAGGTACAGAGTGGCCCAAAAGCAAGAGACCTTTTCATGAAATTGTTTCACACATGTGTTAACGTATCGGTGCTACCGATATCAGTGAGGGTACCTTACTCTTAGGCCACCCTGTACAATTTAAAAAGTATAAATTTTTCAATTGATGATCAGAATGTAAAACATAAGTACCTGGCATTGGACAGCATGAGGGAAAAGACAATTTTAGGATTAAGGATAGTTTCATATATTTTTACGGAAAAGAACCTTTTTTTCGCCCGATGCTATTAGTACTATCGCGATAAAAATGTGTGATTGGTAACATGACAGTTAATATTTAAACACCATTAACTGATATTTGTAGTTTATGGTGACGATAAAAATATGAAAAAGATTAGAATCAGATGCAAGCAGCTATTCAGAGGTTATATTTGTGTTTGTCTAATACCCCAGTATTGGCTGTCGATTCAAGCTAGCAATAGAACTGCAACATGTAATGCATGTCTGCCTTCAAATATTGCAAAAGCAAAGAATACAGCGTTCAACGTTCGGAACTTTTTTAGTTTTCATTATTTTGAAATACACAAAAGTGACAGGATTATCAGAAATATATTGGGTCGCTGACTGGAGCAAGTCTCGGGAAATTTCTTCCTCGATAGTCGCTACACGCCGGAGACGAAGCAGATCCAGTGAGCGTTTTTATTTGATCAAACGATGAAATTCAATATTTTACCTCAGATTTTAAACAAACTTTATACTCTACAGAAATATAGTTCAAAAATGGAAACGTAAAGGTAATTTTACGTTTCAACGCCCCTACTCTTTTGCAAGAATATAGCATCTTATACCACTTCACCGCCGTGAATATCTTTTATATATTCCTGCGACGGAGGTGAATTGAGGTTAATTGACTCACCAGATGGTCACGTCGCAGGAAAATCATAAAGCTCAATTTTTAATTTGCTTTGGTCGGGGTGAGAAGGCGTACCTACTCCGGTGCCTGAAATCCACCTGGTTTTCCGCTTCCATCGCAGGTACCACGAGCCTAGTGCTGGATCTGCTTAGGACGTAGCCTCTCAACCGATATCCACTTTAACGCTAAAAGGATCAATTAATTTTTCAAATGAACGGAATATTGCGAAAGCTGTAGTTTAGATTTCATGTACACTAGCGTACATATTCACGCTAGTAGGAGTGTAACAAGAATTCAGGGCTCAACTAAATGGTTTATAATGTCCACAATTCTTTCAATGTTCAATGCACACTACCGAGTTAAATGAACCATCAAGATAAAATTTCCAGTTTTTTTTGCTAGTAATATCCGGTAATGTTTACCAATGAAGAAACTACATCGTATGACATAAAAAATGGGTCTGTAATCCAAAGGCCATCAGAAAGGCCCGGGAAAATATATCGCAGAATGAAATCTTATGACTTGGAAAAGAAAAGCATAAATTGACGATGATGTCCATAGCGATGAAGTATATTTTGCTAACTTTGCTACTCATTCATTTAATAAAGAACACGAGCCTTATGGTCTCACTCTTGACTGATGCTCAGCCGAGTTTCTATGGAATTGAAAAACCGAGCGTGTTGCGTTTTTCGCAATTCGAATGTTTCCACATGCACTACTGAGCCGAACGTGAGAACAGCGGCATTCTCTATGACAATCAATAGAAATAACTAAATTAAGCCCCTCGACTGAGACCAGGCAGAGCAGTATTCTAAGTCACGGACAATGTAAGGCAATTACGAATTGCCCTGCACAACACAAACCGAGACATGGCAGCTTCATGACAACTTATCAATGCTCCCAACATAGAAAATACAGCTCCCAATTAGTGCTTAATCAACGTACGCGAACTTGACAGATGTTGTCAGGGGCACCATGGACCCGGCACAAAAAAAACTCAGCGATTGATCATCTATTCTGGGAAAAAACGCATCTCCTTCGTTTGTGAGTGGAAGTGGAGTGCGTCGGAGCTGTGGTCTCAAGCTACGTCAGCACTGGTCTCCCTCCTACGTCAGATACAACGCACGTCGAAGTATAGAAGTTGCACGCCCAGGAGGTGCACGAAGCGAACGCGTTAGTTTTACTTCAAAACTGGAACTTTATTAATTTCCAGTTCACGTGTAACGTACGACTACCTGAGCCGTACTTCACGTGCAAGCCATCATATTTACAGTTGAAAAAGACGAAGGTTCAAAGTAATTCATTCCAGTTAAGGATTAATGCAGAATTATAAGAAGAGCTGCGACAACCCGATTCTGACTTAGAACATAACTTTGCAATAATATAGAATACAGCAAATTCTCAAAGAAGTGTTTGACACACAACACACAATTTGACACAATTGCCTAGACTCATTTTGTGGCGAGCTACAAAAAAGTTCAGTACAAAGATTTGTTCCCAAACCTTTAATCGAACTAATTGTTTTTCACTTGAATGTGAAGTCAACACACTGAGCGGCCAATGCCTGAATTATAGCACAGTCTACGTGAGCAACAGAGGTGGGAGACGAAAATCGTTCCATTGAGGAAGCTCCACTGGAATTAGTAGAAATTTTCGTTAGGTAAAATTTCTTAGATTAAATATAATGCCAGAAAACAAGTACCTGGATTCATTAATAATCTTCACACGCTTGTATTCGGGTACACATACGTCATCATTCTCATGCAGCGATGTACACACACCGACCCAAGAGTAGCATAATCAGCACAACAGCAAACTAACCACCTGATCATCCTTTTTCCATAGCTTGTAATTTAATACAGATATTCCAGAGTCCTGAATGCGGATAACATTTGTAAGTCTTTGGGTCAATTAGAGCTGTAAGAGACGCAACGCGATCGTTGGGTGCTAGGAAGATGTTTCACTCGCCACACGCGCAGCTCGGCTGGAACGTGGCTAGTCAGACATAAGGCTCCGATATCTGAATGATGCAGCAATAAAACTCGCTGCTTCGTCGAAAAAAATGCGAAAATGGTAGTATGGGAAAGTTACCAACGTCAAGTACTTCGCTTAAATCCCATATTCAAATGAAATTGTCCTGGGCAAGGTAATTTCCAAATTTCGAGTTTTCATTTAGGGGGAAATAATTTTTCAGCAGTAAAATGAAGTAGCCAAAGCTATTATTTTCTTAACGTGTCATTTTTATTACTGAAGAATGTTTTCGAATCGAAATATTTCCTAGGGTAAAGAGAAACCAAGTCCACCCGTGGCCTAGCCTGCTTATATATAAGTTGTATTTGCTATAAAGAACTGGCTGACTTTTCGATATTGGGGTTCATTCTCAACTCCGCCTGTACACATTTATCGAATTTCACTAAATATCTAGAAGAAATTATAATAATCTCAGCTCCGAAAACTCGAAAGCTGTAAACTTCTTGCACGAGATCGTCAAGCCGTTTTACTAGGCACAATGTTATGCGTAGTGAAGAACTGTGCTGAATGAAATGAATTGAGCGGAAATGTCTATAATTGTGCAGGAATGCGAGGACGTCCGTCAACCTTTCTTTTTTAGAAAGAGTAGCTGTATGCTGATGAAATATCGACCATCAGTGCAACAGATGATGTACAACGCCTTTTCAACCGCCATTGCAATGCATTTTCTATTACCTTTCTATTCTTTTACATGCCATACACGGTAGTGACGATGTAAATCATTTTCTGAATAGACATATGACAATATCCCGTCACTATCACACCGCTAATTGCTACATGATAATTACTATCACTCCAATATCATGCCAGTATCGAGAACAGGCAATGTTTTCGTTTATATTGGCTTTGGCTCTTAGCGATGAATACAAATGTTTGTAATTCCATTTTTTTTTGGCCAAAAAGGGATGAATAAAAATTTTGCCAATAATGACAAATTTTAAAACGACTTCGACAACGAGTTAGTATTTTAGTGCGAGCATAGTTTTATCGGTCTCAATATTGTTTAGCATTCAGTGTTAGTATTTGAACTGGTTGCATTCAGTGGTGCTTGCAGTGCTCCTCACCGAACAGCAGATACTTCAACACTGAAAATATCTTATTTTTGTAGGAATGACACTCATTTTAGGGACGTTTTGCGTCCAGAACGCTACTGGAGAAATCCAGCATGTTAGATAATTTTATGTTTTTCCCGCCAAACATTGATGTCTGGAAGTTTCCCTGAAGGTCATTTCAGCGAATTCATTTGAGCGGGGCGAAAAACAGCGATTTCTGCTACGCTGTTCCCGAAGTTTGGACTTGCAGGTTTGTGCGAAGATAATTTTATCAGGACTCCTACGGAACGGGAAGCTTTTATCCCATTCACAAAATTAAAGAACATTTGAAAAAAAATTTCATGGTACCTAGAATTATTATCATACATTAGCAAAATAAGTTATTCGTAAGCCGATTCGAATTCTATGTGCGTAATTTTACTACGGTCAGGTTAACATGCTAATTCTTCTATTACCCTCAATATAGGGCGACATTCAGCGCTCGGGTATTTATGATCAAATTTAAAGCTTGGCTTTGGTACCGCTTCTGGAAAATTTCCAACGCACTTCTGATCATCATTTGCAGAAATGAAGTTCATTGATATCATATGTTACCATGACGTAGCTCATTAGAGACATTCTTAACACTGGACAACCCCTCAACCGCTTAACCGAAAAGTAGAATGCTCAAGCGCTTAAATAATACCTTAAGACACCTAAAATCATGCAGAGTACCTAATGTTTATCCGGCCAAAACTGTCCATAGGCGAATTTTTGCTGTGGAGTGATCGAAAAGGTGCCGAGAGAGAAATGTACTTCGATATGCAGACACATTTTCTGCCAGCACAGACGCGTGTCGAGTTTTCGACTCACGATGCCAGTAGCAGTGTTCCATTTTTCTGAAGAACTTTGAGCCCGAACTGGGAATAAATATTTATCCAAGACCCCAGACATGTGCCGTAAAACCTGTCAAGGCTATTCCACTGATATGTAAAGGAAACACGCTGAATTCAATGTAACAAAGGATAGAGACCGAATATTTAGCATTTGTTCTAAAAACTGAGAACATTCACAGTAGTCCATTCACGGAAGTCTTTGAAGAAGCGCTCGATTCGATCAATTATGGAAAGATTTCTTTCAATGGGAATGTTTTCAGAGGGAAGCCTATTGAAAAAACTTGGATGCATACAAACACTTACAATGCTCCTCAAACGCTGCTAATAAACAATCGACGAGCTGTTTACGACTTGATCGTCGCTGAATACAGTTTGTCGATTGCTGGCGAGATATGTTATAGCCTACGCATCAAATCAATAGACTTCATTATAAAGCTTCTACGAAGGTAGTCAAACGGTTTACTTGGGATAAGAACCTTCTCGCTGAACCATAACACGACAAATAAACTTGCTGGTAAAGGAAATTGTAATCAATTGTCTTAACGAACGTGTGGGTGCCTACTTGGCATTTAAACCCGCATTTGAAGGTATTATTTACGACCATACGTCGAAACGGTAAGAGAGGACAATGGATGTCTTAGAGGATTGAAACCTTTCGACAGATACAAACAATCTCATCAGTATGTTATGCTGCTGCCTCAAGGCTGTAACACAGTCTCATTGCTTCAAGTATGAAAGTGAATACAATTGTAGTTCACGATTTACCATTTAATACTTTGTTCTAACTGCCGGTTTGAGCTTAAAGAAAATTGAATCGTATTACGAAAACCAGTAGTTCTATCATCCATTTATACACATTCATTCATATAACAGCACTACTAACGAGTAATTCAAAGAATCGTTGTCATTTTATACAAATATATATATCGGTGAACGAAGAAGTTCATTGTAAATAGAAAAACAGGAGTGCTTAGAGTTTTTCTGTTTTCCTAACAGTTTGATATTGAATGTACGTGAGATGAGAGATAGAATCTTGTGCGCCCGAGTTTTGTGAACAAATTGCACTTCTTAGGAGCAAATCCCTCAAACAAGGCAACTCCACATGCTTATTAGGGGCTCTGCACGGCGACGCTACCAACTTTTCTCTTGCAATACGAAACCTGCAAATCGAAATCACGAAATGCGAAGAGTCATTCAACAGGCTTCGTTAATTGAATGCGAGCTTCACAGCATTCGAAAAGAATGTGCTGATTATATTTTGGTAATAAATTTAAGTTTTTCTACCTTTCGGCCTGAGGAGCGGTTCAAGTGGCAGGAAATGGCCCGGGGAGCTGAAAGATTGAACTGAGTAGGCGCATAAAATATGGATGATATTCCTGACATGAAAATTTAGTTCAGCGGAAATGAGTAGAAAATTTCCTAACTACAACGTAGAACACTACAATGATTCAACTCAAAACTGCCTTCTGTAACAAGCGTTGACCGTTTACGGGTAACTAGCCTTGAAGAAGCTGTAATTCCACTTAATACATGATCGAAAAGGTGGAAGATCAAAATAAGATGAACACTTTCAGGAAACGTTTGTGGTTCACGAGGCGCCTATAGCATGATAGACAGGTCAAACTCACGAGATGTGGGATGCATAGCACGCGACTCGGCGTATCCTGATGTTGAACGAGTCAAGGATTTTCTAAGCCAGCGCCTGGGGATCGCGCTATAGGTAACCAACAAGACGGAGTTGTCTATTTCCGCCGCCCAGCCACAACATTGCACGGAGATTGTTCCGTTACCTGGCAAGGTAAATATGTATTATCTCGTCGAGCGAAAGTCACACTATTTGATCCTTCACATTTCAAGTTTCCATCGCATTCGATTGCTGAAACTGACGCAACGATAAGCAAAAATAAATATCATGAACGACATGTTTCGAATTTATTATCCATACTCTCTCCAACTATACTTCCGTTTTTAATGTATTTTTGTTCAGAACTTGGAAACTTGTTTCCAGATTGATTAAGCTTCATTTTTCATTAATTTCTAATTCAAACTTGAAGTTTTGCGAAAAATTCATCAGCCATGTACATATAGTAGTCTTAGGTAAAAATAAATGCATGACAAAAAATCGACTATATAGGTTTGAATACTGAACTCGAAAGGAAGAAAAAAAATGTCCTGGTATAACCGAACTCGCTAATTTCTTTTGCGACTCACGCTCAGGTGAAAGCTTTTATTGAGCCTGTCACACGATTAACGTTCGAGTTGGCAGCACAGAGGGCTCAATGTTTGAACGACTTTTGAGAAAAACACCTTGTTTTGTTCGTTAACTAATTTCCTATTCGATTTTGATCTCGATTTCTTCAAGTTTCTTCCACGTCTGGTGTTCGAGCGAGAAAATTGTTTGCGTTGAAGAGACTAAAAGCAGCTCTCATCTCAGAGAGCAGGAGCAGGCTATCAAATGACAGTCGTTAATTGCAGCCCCTGGAATGCCTTTCATTCTTTACACCTGATACGTCGGCTCGACAGACCGTCAACTAAACATCAATAGCAGTGAACCTCGACATCTCTACCTTTTCCCCGATCTCATTGTGCAGCAAGAAAACAACTCCTGGTAATGAAAGCCAGTTATTGCCACATTAATTACCTAGCATATTGGATTTTCGATAGCAATATTACGTCATCAGAACCCGTATTTATCGTTCAGTGTGAAATCGATCAATTCGAGCATGGTGAATGCAAAACTTAGAAACAAATTGAAGTTAAAGACTAAGAACCTATCTTCCCATCTGCAATGTAAGTGAAATCTGCGTTAATTGGAGGTAACATTCGTCCTCCTGCACTACTTGGGCATGCGTAGTCACGTGTCTACACATGAGAGACAAAAGAGACAGACCATTTGTCCAACAAATATGGCTATTTATCGGCCGTAAAACTTATCTAATCGCAAGACTGGTGGCACAACTGTCCGCAACACTGCTCCGAGTTACTGCGACGGGAACAAAAGGCAGCACAACTGTCCGCAACATGGTTCCGAGTAACTGCGACGGGAACAAAAGGCAGCACAACTGTCCGCAACATGGCTCCGAGTTACTGCGACGGGAACAAAAGGCTTTCGATTCACAGATCCATGTATGATATTTTTTATGCTTCTCTTCGATCATCGCTTTCATTGATGACCTCAATAATAGAAAACTCTTTGTATTGATTTAATTATTTTGGAGGACGATCGAACAGTTTGTTTCGAAACGTATGTACGTCTGAGTCTAATTGAGTGTTGTATAAAAACTGGCGTTTTCGGGAAAAGAAGTGGTGCATTTTCTGCGTAGTATATTATATTTAAATCGGTCATGTTCTATTCCGAAACTATAAACACTGAAAGCTTCTGAGCAATAAAATGAAAATTTCACATCATGCATTTATTTTAATGGTCTCGAGTGTGATCAGGTGGGGAAGTCAAGTGTTGCTTGTGACCAAACGAGCCAGCTTTGCGAGTACGGCCTTGATGCTCTCGTTCTGCCTCAACGATTCATACTTCAGATCGGAGCGGTCAGGACTCTCACCAAGCCTGAGTGACGGAAGATTTCAAGGGTCTCTTCTCCTTTCCCACAAAAAATCTATCTCTCATTTTAGATGCCTACTCTTCCCTACAGGTAGACAATACCATGATTGTTGTTATCGTGCCATAGTTGTTATCGCGTTCTGGTATCTCGAGTTTCAAATTGAAAGCTAAGTAGATGTACGTGTTCTTTTCGTGATACTGAAGTACAATATCACTTAAATTCAATCAACTTTTTCTTGAAACGTTTTTCCCCATCTAAGTTAAAATTTTTCAAATTATTATAATGCGTTAGGAAAGCGAAACCTGAAACTGGACGATTATTAAATACATTGCAAACGAAATTATGAGCTTCAATTTCTCGAATTTGGCGTGTGTAAGATATACAATGCATTCCAAAACCTGTGGAAAAGAAGGCATCTCCACATACGGCTTCTTCAAAGTACAGACTCTAACGATTGCTTGAAAAGAAGATATTTCTTTTGTAAATTTCATAAAAATCACAGCAAATACTACAAAATCTTTGGGAAGCAAACCTCTTTCATTTGTATACTTACGTATAGCTAATTCTACTATAGCGTCCCGATTCAAAGCAAAGGATCTGGATCTTTTTGCGTAGGCCCGTTAAGCCTTCGATTACACCTGGTGTAGAATACGTATGCTATTGTAAACATCAAATCCTAGATCGCAATTCATCTACGGAAGCGGGTCAATTTCACTCAAGCGTAGAGATTCGAATCTTAGTTTGGAACGTAAAATAGAGTTCTTGAACGCATTGTTATCCTTCATATTCTCAGAGAACTTGGAGACTTCATAAAATATTGGCGGCTTAGGATTTCATTGGGGAGTTGATAAGGCATCAGGCTCGTAGAAGATCACTGGAAATGAACGAAGTTATTTCACAACTATCGACACTTTCCCAGTTGTCGCCATGACCAGCAGTTGAGTTGAGCAAAAACCTGGAAGCTTGCCCAGGCGCCGCGGCTCGGGGCAGATTGAAACGGTCGAATAATCACGAACTGAATGACCTTCTAATTACTCTCATAATTAGGCACGGAAAATTCGACTGGTACCCAAAAAACTGGCACCGAGTTAATGATGAGCATTAGCTCTGCCATGCCCGACCCCCCGCCGGAGTGCCGAGCGCTATGCGAGCTGGAGGGGTGCTGGAGACGCGATGGTCGTGGTGGTCCGTGGTACTGAGGCAGCACGGCACTGGGGCAGCACGGTACTGGGGCAGCACGGCATTAGTCGATCCTATGTACTAGCCAGCGTTACTTAACCTGTTCCATAGCGGCATGGTACCCACTAGTGGCGTAGCAACATGGTACGTGACAGCACTACCGTGCACCATAGGAACACAGTACAAGACGGCACTACTTAACTGGTAGAAAAAAATTGCTGAGCATGCATCAAGGAGACCCAGCCACACTGCTTCAGTGTAAAGTATCTGTTTTTTGTCTCACAATTATATGAGTCGGGAAAACGCTTTCAAAATTCAAATGCACTATTGATGGAAAATACAAGCAAAAAGTAGGCGCCGTGGCTTATCTAATGCACATTTTTTACGCCTGGTTGAACAATTTACGTAATACATAGTCAATTCACTGATGATATCCTGTACTGTAAAGAACCTGTACCGTAAACAAGCAATTTACGTAGTAACTTATCAATTGATTTACGAAAATTGTGCAACGATTACAAGTAAGAAAAGGGAAAAACCAAATTTTAGGAATAAGAGAACCAGTAATTATATTTCAAGGTCTGTCGAACTTAAAATTGGTGAATCCCTCGATATGAAATTATCGTCATTGTAAATTAGAACTTCATTAAGAATGTACTCTGTGAAAAGCCTCATTTTCGTGCATTACTTCACAGTTTAAAAATTTTAAAATCATATCAAGGAAACCTTTATTATAGTAGTCTCAAATTTGAATTTCAAAAGCTTAGCTATCATTAGAGAAGCTCGTAAGCACTGTCCTGCAACCATTAGAAGGGCTCTGAACTTTCACTGGTTTCTCTGCAGCAAGCAATGCAAACACTCGCCCAAAGAGTACCTCGAAAGCTACGACTAAAACCATTTGTACTTGTGCTTAGGGAGCTCGTGAAATTCTTGCGTAGCGTAATGCCTTTACATTACATGCTTACACATAACGTTAATGCTAAAATAAATGAATCGATATATGTAAGAACGCAATATTTGGAAAATATGCAACAAGCAAGCGAGCTTTTCTAGTTCAGTCAACTAGAAGTGATGCAACACAACCGCCTTTCGAAACAAATGCCTCTTTCTTTTTTTGAAAGATTGGTAGAAAAACATAGTATTTAGAGTGCCAGTGTGCCTTCACATACGTACGGCCCTCATGATAATTTATTCAATACAATTGAAGCTTCATAAAAATGACTCGTGCTCTAGTTTGAAGCGCACGATGTTGAGTGAACAAGCGAGGACGGCTTTTGTGGTGCGTACAGCGAGAGAAACATCGACGCGCTCCTCGAGATTTCAGGTTATCCTATTTTATTCAGTTGCTGTGTGCAGTTGACACTCAGCAGGGCGGCACTACAGTGCTTGTCGTATGTTCACGCTGATCTGTTTCAGCCGCGCAACACTCGTTCAGCCAGGATTTACAAAACCATTCGTCAGTAGGAATATTTTTGGGGATTTGTGCTTTTCCGTTCTGCTACTGAGAGTTCAAAGGAACTCTGCTTATCTAAAAATTCTTTCGACGTGCGTAATTAATTTTTACAACTTCAACTTACAATAATTTCGAACTCTCAGGAAATTTAGCGTTTAGATATTGGCTATTCGATTGGTCATCATTGAGTACTTTTGAGAATAATCATGGACGGACATAATTGTTCAGAAATTAAGCTGCATACATCTTGCCCTCAAAAATTTCGCTCACTTGCAAAGTGTGCTACAATGTAACCAAATATCTCACCTCCACTAGAGAGGTAAGATACCCGGCTTGCAAACAGTGTGCAAATAAGTAAGTACGAATGCAAGATGATCGAGCCTGAAGCGCAGCCTGGATTCCTTGCTAGTGGCCTCCTTTGCATTTCATGTCTGCTCGTCAAGTTGGCAAGCTTGTCGAAGTTGACTTTTATTTGTTTACTAGGAGACGCACCCCGCCAAAAATGGTGGACAATTGATGTTAATTCTTGATGATGCCCTCTTATTTACTGCAACTCTGAGATCAATCATTTTTATTGCTGTATCACTGATACCAACTGCTCTTTCTGATAGTCTCGCCGTCAGAAATACAGACCCGGGAATTTTCTCCTATCTAAATTCTTAGGAGCGTGGCAGAGAAACGGACCAACCAAACAAGCAACACTGGGCTATTACTTTATGGTTTATACTTGGAACTTCTTGAATTATGACGAGTGGAAACCGAGGGCGGGAAGGGGGCTAGTTATTTTCAGAAAGTTATGCAGTTTTCCTAGCAAACATCATATGGCAAAGCTACACAAGAACGAAAGTTAAAAATTTCGACCATGGATTGCATAAATCTACGGGTGAAGAATAACAATGCGATATGCTAGATTGTCAACTTAGTGATGATTATCCCGGTGTGAAAACCTAGTGAAGTGAAAGTTGTCAATTTCTAGTAAAAATAGATGGAATAAATACCTTGCCAGAACCCACATAAATCGGAACCTATGTGCGCTTGCTAAATGAATATTTTTAGCACTGCTATGGAAGAACTAGTTTCTGGTGCGTAATGTTCAAACGGTTAATTCAGATTGCCTCCGGAAACATAGATTACGGACAGTGCAAAATTCTGAGTTGAAATTTAAAATTTTCTCGAAGCCACTCAGCATTATTGACATTGGTAGGCAACTCCAGGAACAACATCTCAGTAGACATTTGCACGGAGATAAGGAACGGTGTACTCTTGGTAAGAGTTCTCAGGCACTTAAGAATAAGACCACTCACCAGATCTCAGGAGACGGCGAAGTAAACTCATTGTGCACTAGAATCGAGTCACTTTCTAGGGTACTGGGCTCCGAAAAATGTGCACTTGACGGGAAAAAGTAGTTACGACAAGGGTAAAACGTTAAGAAAACATAATAAAAACTTTGTAGTAAAGAGCAGCGGTCTTCCAATGTTGATGAAATTGCAGGGAGATTCAACCTCTAACTTGCCAATGAAATAATTGACGTATGGTATTACAATTTGAAAATATTTTCTTCTCTTGCATTCATATATGAATTGGCAAGTTTAAGCTTTCTATTCTAACGGTCCTCAGGCAGGGTGAGGCACTTTAGTTCTCGTTACGAGTGAAAAGCACGGGAAATATGAAAAACCCACGTTACAGTAATTTCGGTACAATTTTCGAATGATACTGAAATATTGGCACCTTTCTCCGCAGAGTAAATAGATAGATACTGAAATATCGGCACCTTTCTCCGTAGAGTAAATAGATAGATACTGAAATATCAGCACCTTTCTCCGTAGAGTAAATGGAAAGATACTGAAATATTGGCACCTTTCTCCGTAGATTTAAGACAACCTATCAGGATTTCGAAGCTCTCCAAGTAATCATCTTCGGGACTACAAAAACACAACATAAGGTAAATGTTACTTGACTGAAGCTACGTAACGCAATCGGAAACGTCAAAGAAACAATTGGAATTTACAGTACAGACGCATTCGAAAAGAAATAAAAAATATTATACAAAAGAAATTGAACTACAGAATCTATTAAAAAGAATTGTACAACCGTTGATGTTACTTTCAAAAAGAAGTGAAAACACAATTCAAATCAAATGCCTAGAAAAAATTCTTAATGCGATGTCTCTTAACAAGCAGGCGCTAAAGCCAGAAAACGGGAATTCGAGAAATCTATTGATGATAGGGAAACAAACGCGAGCCCAACCTACCGCGACGTGGCTCAACCGAGCACTGAGCTTCTCGAGTCCGTCCCCTGCCGCTTATATAGGAGCACCCCTCACTGGGAGCCTCCAGTTGAGCTCCTGACCCTCGCGAGGGGTGCACAGCCCCCTCTTGAAGGTGCTCCTGCAGGGGCACCGGAGCCCCCACTCGCACCCCCGCAGCGGAGACACTTTAGCTGCACCCTCCCTCTGAGAGGCGGAGGTGCTCCCGTAAGAATGACTAGTGAGCGAAGTCGTGAGGCAACATTTGCCACAGTTCACTCACGCACCTCATTTTTGTTCTTCATACGTGAGCCTTGTTTTTAAATGGGAAACGTAGATTTTCCCAAGAAAGTTGTTATAGACAGTTGTTAATATACCTCCCAATGATATTATTTTTATTCAATTTTGTAGAACCACACTTAACGCGGTTGCAAAAATTATTTCCACCAGGCTCTTCAGTAGTTATTTACAGTTGGTAAAGCAAAAAAATTTTGAGTAAGTCAGATGGATGGAAAGAAACCTTGAACGTAATGTGCGAAATCTAAAGCTCTTTGAAACGACTAAGCGAGTAAACTAAAGTAAGGCTATTATTATCCAAAACTCGTGCATTCAAAATTTCCTTCATTGTATCACCAATGATCGTGTGGCATATCCCAAGCAAAATGCTAAACCGGAGTGAACGTCGGTTATATGGCACGCAGCTCAAGAAACTTAAGAGGTAACTTGAACTTTAAAAGAATATCTTTAACAGATGAGCTTCACGCAAAGTAGTCCAAAACGCTCATGTCTCCGTGGCGACTGTAACTCTTCGAATATTACGCACTTCGACTTTCGCATGCACCTCGTATTCAAATTTTCCCTATAAGAATGACAATTGGTAAAAACGAGTGATTCAGTGCAACACTGAGCTAAATTCATCATCAAGGGCCACGTGGTCCGGCGATTGCTTGGAGGTCATCGGTACTGGAGCCACTAAGTAACGTAGATATCCTAAGCTGAACTAAAAAAATCGCATACTCGAGCAGAAATAAATCTGAAATCGAACGCAGCATTCGTAAAATGAAGCCACATATTCACATCACATAGTTTAACGACTTAATCGTAAAATCTAATAAATCTATAAAATTACGCCATTAGAACCTCATCAAGTAAGAATCAATCATCTTCATCATTAAACTCTGATTTGGAAAATAAAAATTAGAAATTTAGCATTTCAATTACTAAATAAAATTTGACAAGCAGGCAATTCTTACATTATGAATGCTAAGCATTTCTCCCCTCACTTTTCATTCCTATACAGCATACAAGAAGCACCACTTACTCGCGTTAATTTTACCCTGCAGACTGAAGCAAAAATTTCGAATTTTGGACCGCTTTCCACATTATATGAATATTTTTCGTCGTTGAATGCCAAACGAATTATTTAAAACTACTCACTCCTACAATCATTTGATTATCTATTGATCTGTCACGTCAGTATCTGTAAATTTTCCAGTACATTATTATTGAATTGCACCTACTAGCTGTTTATATCATATTCGTTAACCGTATCAGGTGCTACTGCGATACTAAATTATCTTACCGGTTATAAAATGAATAATGTCTTAGAAAATGGGACATCATTTACTTCCCTTCAGAGACGAAGCTTTATAATTCTATTTACCTTGTAAAAGTATAAGTGATGTTACACTCATTGTAAATGTATAATTCATCACACCTACATAAAACAACAACTTCGTGCTTTCAGAACGGTTTAAATTTTTTGTAAGCAAATCATCAATACATAATTCCTCATTTGTGAGCATGTTTTCAGCCAGCCTTGTACGCTGCGAATCTCCTAATGGAACAATTTTGAACGCCTACTCCTCCTTCATCGAAGCCGATATTTACTGTCGAAGTACGATTCTCTCCACCTAAGCTCAACATAAATAAGTTAATGTTGGAAGAAAAATTAATATATTGGAGCAGGCTGACTTGAATGATTCGTTCCGAGAGCTTCATCACTGCAGACATCTTTAAAGAAAGGCAATGATTAAGGCCCTATTCTCCTATTAAGTACAGCGAACTCAGTTGAAAAGTTACACAAACACGAAACTTCGCCCTTTAACTACTAAGGTATAACCTTCATTGTGTAGTCAGTGCCGTGCCACTTCAATTTCAACATCATCAATGTTAGTTGGACCGAAAATTTAATCGTGATCTGGAAAACAGACCTGACGAATTGCGCGCTCTCAAGTAAATCTTTTCATCAAAAATCAAACAAATTGTACGTGGCATTCAACTTACCAACACTTAGTAGGATAACAAAAACTAGAAGGCTTAATTCTCGAGAGGGAAAATTTCATAATTCAAAAATAGTTGCGGCCAAAAATGTCCGTAATTTTGTATTTCAATAACTAATGTAGGGCAGTCAGTCAGGAATCAATAAATCTATTCAACATTACGTTCAGTGTTGTCTTCGCAGCCTAAAATATTCGCACTGCTTGTCCCACATTTCCTTGGAGGGACGCGGCAAAATAGTATGCATTAATATTTCTCGCTTCCTGGAGAGGACTAATAATACCTATCATCTATGGAGCTGGATAATAATTGATAAAGAAGATATTTATTTCAGACTTACTAGTCAACAATAAGTCTCAGAATAGAAACCGAGTACTTTGCGAGTGCTTCAAACGCTTGATAAGTGGAAGAAAGGTTCATGCTTGAATAAATAGTCGTTGAAGAAAAGCAGTGTGCGAAAAGAAGGACGCGGTAATGCACGACTCATGCAAGGAAGCTTCCAGAGAAATTGAGATGAAAAACGGTCGAGATCTGTTGTACAGAACGTCTTGAAATAGGCCAGTCGATTCGACGAGCCTGTGTATTGTTCCAAAATTGAGTTTTTCATAGTATTAATTTCGCACAGGAAAGTAATGCTCATCTGTGACAGGAAATGATAAATACAGCTTTTAATAGACAAGTATGAAGATAATAGGACGCGTTATACCGTTTACAGCGAACAGCTCAAAATAAATATCAAATTCTCTAAAGTATTCAGGTTTGAAAAAAAAATTGTTCGTTGTAAAGGACCTTTCATTTAAGTGGCCAGAATAAAGCACGCAAACAATAGGGAGATTTCTGAAATGATATCCACGAGCATAAACCTGAAACTTCTTTCTGGAGTTTTTCTTGATCCCGCGATAGCTTTCTTTGCGCCCTCAAAGCAGACCACGAGGCAATGGGGGATCAAATAAAAGATTTGATGCCATCTACTCAGCGCTACGCTGAACAATTGGGCTTTTTTAGAGAAAAGTTGCGTGAGCTCATCGATGTGTCCCGCACAAACGATTGTTAAACTGGAGCAGCACCCAGCCGTCTTCTTCCTCTTCCTAAAGAAGCAGGCTTTTCTTCTGAGAACGTTTAACTGATGACAGTGGCTCTTCGCTCAGTGATAGCCAGTAATAGAGGAACTTGTATCACAACCACGTGCCGCCAAGCTTAGAAGCGTTACCACTGAATGGCCTCTCATTATTTAATAGCGATTCCTGGCATGACTGACGTCAAAGACTCTCTCTCAAGACACTGGAACAACAATGCAGCAATGTTCCACGACTCAAGAGGAGTATGATTAATTCTGCTGTGACAGAAATAATTCCGATTCACAGCGTTGCAATGGATTACGAATCACACACACGTCACAGAGACGACACGGAATCAAACATGTCGCACTCAGTACCTTCGAGCTGTTCTATATTTACCGCGGTGCATGAGCTGGGCTGCATACACGGCTCACAACCTTGCAGGTTACAGGAAGAATTTCTCCAAATGATTTGGATATCTGGACTTCCAAGCCGTAAGTTTACGTAAATGCATCGCTGGAATACTAAATGCCAGCCATAGGTTTTCAATATGTACGAAAGTTTACTGTCGCAGAAAAACACTACATTGTGGCCCTACGTAAGAACTTGACCCACACCTTTATGGGCTGATGCTTTTGAAGCAAACTGCCAATAGGACATAGAAAATCATCTAAGCAGTTTTATTTCCTAATCAAACTATAGTTTTAGTTCCCTAGCAAATCACAACAGATAAAGCACTATTGAGCTAAAAATGTACATATGCAAGACCTACACTTCCATTTAGGACCAAGAAGTGAAAAATAGAGACGACGAGAGGGGAAGCAAAACAAGCAGACGTAACCCTGCAAAACCCGAAAGCCAAAAGATGCTAGACAGCCTATGAATGTCAGAATACTTTGTCACTGAAACTAAGTTCCTAGACGGCCGCCAATGCTGCAAGCTTCCAGAAAGCAACTAAAATTAACAAGTGCATCTGAGGTGCGACGAGTTTTGTGAATTTTACCCCGTCCTGTTCCTGGACGGAGCTCCTACGGTGGGACAAGTTGGGCCTACTGCTGATGTGCTGCTCGCTGGGACAAGTTGGGCCTACTGCTGATGTGCTGCTCGCTGGGACAAAACTAACAATGCTTGAGAGAACTGATCTCCATTGAGGTACACTACATTATACAATGAGCAAAAAGTTTGACAAAAACTGTAAATATGAAAACATTGAGGGATGTCGGTATTAAATATGTATAAATATTATATATATGTATTGCAAACAAAATTGCCCCACTGCTTCCCCTGAGGTGATAAATCTTCCTCTCGGCACTAAGCGAAGGCATGACTGAAAAAAGCAAATATTCGAGCTTCAAAAACTGGCAAGGTGGCCGAGTCCATTTCAGCAAGTGAAATCTACAGTAAAAGAAAGAATCCAAAAGAAATAAACTGAAGAATATTTCACTTTTGAGTTCAAACAGAAGCGATGTTTCCAAAAAGAATTCGATATATTTACGTTTTCCACGAAAAACGTTGTCCTTAAGAATTATTCATCACAGTGCACATGCTCGCAAGTATCACTCAGTAATTTTAGAGAATAAGAATGCGAGACTGTTCATGTCCATATATTTGGCAACATGCCCGCCACATTCCTGAGAATTGCATTGCCTGCTCCCCCACTTGGCACTGGCACTCTTCTTCACTCTCTTCAAGAGAACCACTCTCTTCATTCTACCTCCCTCTCTTCGATTGACATAACAATCCCTGCTTCTTCTCACTGTGCTTGCGCATCTCACGCACTATTAAGTTTTTCCGTTTCCTACGATTGTGAGCGGGCACTTGAAGAGACGAATAACATCACTATAAGAGAAGACTGATGTATATTTATCCCCAGCACTCTCCGTTCACCTGGCTCTCTCAAAGCTCCGCCCCTTTTACCTGTTGCCCCCCCGATCGACCCCTAAGACAGCGTCCACGCAACGCCTAGGTGAGCCCCATGGGGTGAAACATTCTCTTCTTGAACGTCCTTCTGAAAGATAAGCCTGAAGATTGTTCCATATCACTCGGTATCGACGTTTGAATAGATTTTCAGTTCATTCATAACTGGCTTCAAGTCCGAGTCATTTGCCGTACCTGGTGTTATAATCCGCACGGCAAATGGTTGCTCTGAGAAATGCCAACTGGACGGTGGATGCGGTCCCATTTCTTACCACAGGTCACTGAAACTTCTTGTCGACAGTAAATAGTAAATGCATAAATAAATGAAACATGCTAGACAGCCTAGACAGCCTCTCTCAATGTTCGCAATGAATAATGAGGCTGCTGTAACTTGCCCGCACCTTGCGTGGCGTTAGCTCAGTTGTGATGTTGTGGCGCGCACCTCTCAGAAGTCCCCACTGGAGGGCGCCATTTCCAGGCCACTCGGGGTTCGTGCGGGGCCGTCATCCCTGTGAGGGCTTCACGAGTGAGGGAAGTGCGAATTCGGTGTGCGTGGCGCAGTGAACCAAATCGCGCGGTGAACCAAATCGCGCAGTGAACCAAATCGCGCAGTGAACCAAATCGCGCAGTGAACCAAATCGCGCACCCAATGCGAATCAAATTTGATTTAATTTTAGTTGGGCGGCGCTCTGGAGGAAACTGCTGGAAAAGCGCCGCCAATGGCAACTCATTCAAGCAACTTCGATGTTGAAAGAATGCAACGAGGAAAAAATACTTGAGTTAGATTTTGTTGAAGTTAAATGTGGCTTATTAGAAGATTGCGATGCTCACATATTTGCCTTGTCTGATTTCGTTAGGTCAACATGGCGGGCAGCGCACCCCCCCCCCTCCATCGCTTCTCCTGGCTGACGCTTCCTCTTTATTCATCGCTGGATAGCAGCCCATGGAAAAAAAAATCACATGGTGGCCTGGCAGCGAATATTTAACTACAAGCAGCTTGTGCTTAAAAAATGAAAAATAATTTCTAAAAATTCAATTTACAATAAAGTATTGTCCATATTTTAACGAGTCTTGAGTCTAAATGCGATCAGTACGGGATCAAAAAAACTTTTTCCAAGTTTGATTTCAGTAACTTTTCTTTACAAAATTCCAAGCTTTCCATGTCGAGTTCGGAAGTCAACCTTTTCAAGTCTTGTAATATTTTTTGCTTAATTTGCCCAGTAAACCGATTGGACGGAGTGAGGGGCAGTGGTCGGTGCTCGGGCGAGAGAAAAAAGAACAACGACCGGGCAAAACTGGGCAGGATTATATGCGAAAGTTGGCAATCAAATGAGAGCTCGCGAGGGAAAAGGACGAACTTCACCGAGGGCTGTGAGACGGGAGCAACTTTGCCGCAACGCGGCTTGGCTTGCGGGAGAAGTAATTAATTATTGGCATTAATTGCTACTCATTCAAATGGGTTGAAATCCTCGAGCAGCGTAGAAAAAATCATCGGGTTATAAAGTAACGACATCGCAGCATAATGAAGAGACCCTCGTCGGTGCTGAGCTACGCGTCATTCGCGCACTGTTCCACAGGATTTCACGTTCGTCTCGCGTCTCTCGTACAACAGACGCTCGTGTGCGAGTGGAACACACACTCAGGGCAGACCTACAACTCCTATTCTGACCAAATGGCCGAATGTTGAACCACTCAATACCTTCATCTCGTTGTTAAGCAAAGACGAACTAGTTCTTCGTAAGACGCATTGTCGAACTGCTCATTACAAGTACATATCAAGTATGTTGCAACCATGCCGACTACGGGGGAATGAGGCAATTTTATTATATTATATCTTTGAGAAGCTACCCAGAACTTCATGATTGCCATGAAAAACCCAGCTGCTGTTCACAGAACTCGAAGATTACTTAACCTCCTGCACCCAGTCAGGCTCATGTGGGACAGTAGCATGAGCAAGTTGGACGGCATACAAGTTATTCAAATGGACTTCCACACCCGGAACTGATGTATTCGGAGTTAGATATGAACTGTTAGAGAGCAATAAGTTCTCTAAGAAGCCAAGAAGAAAGACTGAAATCAAGCCGAGCATTGCTCGGGGAGAAAACAGCGTAGCAAATGATATCATAGCCCAATCGATGGAAAATTAATTGAAATCGTACCGATTCGCTTTGAAACAGATAAAAGTACCGACGGAGCAATAAAACAATGATGCAAAGAATTCAACTCAGTCTCTAGGACTACCGCAAGTTGTGAGCGTGGCTTGGCATTGAAGCCTCGGCGCTTACCTTGCAACAAACGAGCAGCCTACGAATAGGAGCTGACGCCACGACCCTCAGCTCATGCAGACCCCGAAACTTGGTTACATGAGCAGGTGAGACAGCACGATGAACCTCATTAATTTCCCTATTCTCACCTTCACGAGGGCAGAAAATTTGACTTTAATTCATCAGTCGTGCTGACAAAATAACCCCCCCAAAAAGGAACGTTTAAATGTTCTCTGCTGTTACAAATGCACTGATAATCTAAACAAAATCAAAGTACATAGGAGCAAGTTCAGACTTTGAAGATCTCGAACCATATCAACTAGACGTTTGACTGGCGAAAAAGAGCGCAAAAGGCTCGCCCAGTTACATGGGTGCACAAAATTCAGAGCAGAAATATCCAATGCCTCGGGAAAACTTCACGTCGGAGGAGGCCCTTAATAATGGGACTGTCACCCAGCGGCCTGAATATCGCAGGGAGGTCGGGGCGCAGTGTGTCCCTGTCCCATCAATGATGCACAACTATTTAAGATTTCTGGCCGTGCTCTACTCTGGATTCCTCCTGCAATGGCGATTTATTAAGGACTTACATATGTGAAATTAATTTTGTGTTCGTATTGTAACGCACATACTCTTTAGAAGCTGCATTCAAGTTGGGAATTTTCATCCAAGATTGCCTCAAAATACCAATTTAGAGTTTTACTGACATCTTGCGCGCTCATTTGGAACCGTAGCAACTGTAGAAAGTTCAGTACAGAAGCAGCACTTCAGGTTCTGGGAACTATCTCGACCTGAATGAGAAAATATCATTTACTTTGGACTCGAGAAAATGAGGAACTTCTGAACATGACGTGATCCAACTCAAGATCCCTTAAGCATTGAATTAAAAATTCAAGAATTATGAGAAATAAAGGACGAAAAGGGAGCACAAAGATGGCATGGAAATAGGAAGATATAAGACAGGCATGAAAGATTGAAGTCCACCAGGCATAGATAGAGGTGAGAGAACCTAACACATTTGTCCTCCTGGGTATGCCAGTCTCCATAGCTTTGGGTAGACAAGCCCACGTAACCTTTACGCCTATAGCCTAGAGTATGTCCCTTGAGGAGTCCTTTAAAATAACAAACATAACAAAATGAATTCCAAGAAAGCTAAATGAACAACAGATTGACTGGTCGGTTTATGCAGTCACGTAAACTTACCGTAGTTTGTCTATTAACGGTTGTTATCTAAGATCATTGGATACAAAAATTGAGTTAATGACTTTTCTAATAATCTATTGGTAACAATTCCGCGGCCCGCCCTGAACTGCACCCCTCTTACATGCCCAGTATCTTTGTCATGAATGTCAAAAGTTCCATGGTTTATTATACACAGTGACGCATAACAAACTAGTCGAAAATTTAGGACATATTTCAAGTTTCTACGCTACGAAAGTGAAACAAAGACCCCTTGGAAGAATTTGTAGTACATTTTTACTTATAAAATAAATACCGCAAATACTTAAAGATTTTTCAACCAGGCTTTTGGATTATTCTGTATATATTTCAATATGTAGCGTTGAAATTTCTGTTGTCGCTTTAAACCCAATGGATGAACATAGCCAATTGATAGAAGAAATCATCAGATGGGACACTGCAAGACAATGAATGCCTGGTAACAGCAGCGCTGATGAATAGAACGAGCCAAAAATTTTTAAAGTAGTGCAGTGGAGATCAGTTGTCGTGCAAACGGTGCGTCGACATTTGCGGAGCTCTCATGCCAAGCAGTATTCTATGTATATTGAATACCCCATACGTCACAGATTGAAAGAATATTGACACGTTTATTGCGATGAGACCCCCTGCCCAGTCGACGGAGGCCGCGTGTATTTTGCCTGCCGTGAATTTGCGCCGTCCTGTACAGAAACGCTCGGCCTACCCTTGAATTACTGCAGCGATCCGCCCCGGCTCGGGACTTGCTACTGTGATCACCCGCGGTAACGGACGCTATTTCAAACTGGGTGGTCGGCCATCACTCGTCAACAAACGTCAAGTCGTTAAAGGCAAGATCTTTGACAGGCTCAGAATGCAAAATGAACCTAAAAATGCAGAAACTGTGCGCAAGTTTAGCCTATTTCCCCCGGACGGAGGACTCAATTGAGTCAACACGTTGCAAGCATAAAAATTAATGCGCATAATAGGTGCTAACCCAGTCTAAATTTTTCGCCGCAACGAATATGAACTTATAAAATATTAAATAAAATAGCTGAGCGAAGAAAATTATAAATAATTACAGAAGCTCTAGTGGAAAAGTTGGACAGCGAAGTAATTCGCTGTGTGAGACGCAGAGATGTGGACGATGTTGATCAAAATATCAAACTAAATTCAACGAAAACAGCGGAGCGAAAAATACACCACGAGTAAAAGGATCATTACCGCAAGATATTCCAACCGAGGTGGAAATAAATTTGAGGAACTACTGATTGTTTCACTGCCTGAAGGCTTCATGCTCTGTATGAAAGCGCGGCCCTCAGTCCTGTAACGCCTGCGTGCGACGTGTGGCGACATCGACTTGTCTTCTTCTGCGATGTTGCGCACCAGAAAAGCGGTTGCTCAGGATACGCTTTGAAAATTTTCAGAAAATCAGCACTCCGTGCTACTCCAAGGGAAACGTGACTGTTAGGTAGACTAACTTACCTCGTGGCCGCAAGTGTTGTGATGTAAACATGGAAAAAATCGACATAATCGAACAGGATGAGTCAGAAACTGAAAGTGAAGTAAGAGTATGTGAAGAGGCGAAACCCGTGAATCAACGCGACACATAGGCAGCCAACGAGTGTAAAAAAAGACATGTCACATAATGAAGAAACAAGTTGAAAAATTTCATAACGGAAGTGCTGATTCAGGCGCAAAATGGAGCACGCTTTACAAAATTCAGCAAAGCTGCGAGGGGACAAGGGCAAAGGGACAAGGGCGAGGGAACAAGGGCGAGGGAACAAGGGCGAGGGAACAAGGGCGAGGGNGCGAGGGGACAAGGCGAGAGGACTTACCTGAGAGGAAGCCACCCCTGCCCTGGTGATGAGGACGTTCCAGTCTCGCTGGATGGACGGCGCCAGCTCCTCTGCACCAACACCAACACCGCATTACCAAGAGCTCCTTAAATTAAATAAGAATCCCAGAAACCATCGTCCAAGACGCAAGCATTCGTCTATCTCATACAGGACGAGGATGTTGATAAAGATATATGCTTCCGACGCCGAAATTTTGAACAATTTTCATTACATTTTTTTCGCTACCCCGGTTAAGAGTAGAAGTTTCTTTTAGCGTTTTTTTATTTCTACTTCCTGAGGTAGCTTCCTAAAATGAAATTGATAGGTACTGTTGAATGAGAATGAAATTCTCAACTTACCCTGCACTGATTGCGACGGCGAGACATTTCAGAGAAGATGAATTCATATACTGATAAGAGATTATGTTTCTATTGCAGAAGTCCAACGAAAAATTCAACTGTGTCTCGCTGCGTCAACTGCTCTAAAAACCTCGATATAGTCAGGCGTCTAAAAATTACCTATGATTATGGTACCTGCAATGTATACAACGTGTGCTCCAGCTAAGTCCTTGGTATGATCGTTCAGAGATGAAATGATCGATGTTAATACGTGAAGTTAAATAACATTTAAGAAGGAATCGACTCCGATGTGAACATTGTTTATTAATTATTAGATCTCAAGGAGAACCATTGCATTCAGGGAAACTAAAAAAAACTTTTTAGTCGTGCACAGATCGCAAATGCACCAGGTCACGTGTTATCTGGCTAGATTTTTCACTTGTTTAGCTGCGACAAGCTAGGACTTGGCTAGTGCTGGGAGTTTTCGGCAAACACACTTTCTCCCTGTGGAAAAAGTCGCGTACCCAAACTAGCCACGAAAGAAAAGGATCAATTTCTTTCTATAAAGGATCGCGTATAGCAAGAGGTGAGCGTCAAATAACCACGCGATGCACTGGACGTAAGTGCTGGAGTGTATCTACCTTTAAAAATATTTACACACATTCTACAAAGAAGTCATCAGCTTGAAGGTAAGTGGAACTTGTCGGGCTGGGAATTTCTCTCAGATTAATTAAGCATCGTCCAGTTCAGGCCCTCATCTGATATTCCATCCGACATTCCAGCTCATTTCCAAGCATGAACTCAGAGCCAAAGTTTCAGAGAATAACTCATGTTTCACTACTTCAAACTCTAATAATTACAGGCACCTGTTAGTAAACGGGTACAATTTTGCGTGCTGTTTGGGAACGAGTTTGTGTGACCGACGTACAAAATAGAGACGTTCCAAATATCCAGTGAAGCCTGCACGGTCTACACGCAATTTTCCTGAACAGCGGTCTGGGTATTTGCCTTGTTTTATCTAACGAATCATCGCAGCTAAATTTGATGATTAAAATAGGGATCATTACCCGTCGTACCACTTTTATTTATCCTAAAATGAATTGTGGAATAAGATCAGAGTATCTTCATGAAAGAATGCGTTACAGGCGAAGAACTAATGTCGAGCTTTCCAGTGAAGCTTTTTCATTCCAGGTGAGGCTCGCTGTGTGGTAAGTTCACAACTGCGAGTGCAAGCTGGAGTTCCGTGGTTCGGGGCTGCTGGCTGCACTGCTGTCCGCTAGAGATGCGCACCAAGTCTCGAACTGGTGTTAGTTCAGGCCTGCGCCGTGAACGCTGGTGGAATCCGTGGGTGATGTTTAGGTTCCCTGCACCGAACTAAGCTATAAGCTTTGGGCTGCTTTGTACAGACGGGTTGCGCCTGTCTATGGTTCTGGCGTGGCCCGCCGCTACTGTGGTGTGGTGCGGCTAGTGGCCCGCC
>VOMN01001488.1:0-22890 GCA_014899125.1 Orchestia grillus
GTATGGTCACGACTTTCGACGATGTTTTTATAAATCGAAACAAAATATTAATCACACTAAAAATAAATTGTAAGGACTATCGATGATGTTTTAGAGATGTTAACAATGAAATTATGCTTTGGTTAAACTCATGCTAAACGTCATTGACTGCAATACGATAAGTTACATGAATTTATAGCTGTTATTTAGCAATAGTTGCAGTACAGAGCGTTGTACTAACGGGATTGAAAGCCGCGAACAGTGCCATCATTGATCAAGGCTCACGAGTATTATCAGTATTATTGAACTATTAAATATCAAAAATATATCGGCATGAAACAAAACGAAGGCTTTTACCGCAATCAATAAACAGAAGGACGAATTTCGGAGGGGAAATCGGACTCTTGCGGCTGAGTGAAACTCGTTGCCGGAATGCAATTAACGTCCGCGGCGAGTTGCAAATTTGTGGAGCGACAAGTCAAACCCCACTCTCTCTACAAATTAAAAACCCTTGCATAGGACTTGATGATGAACTATCAACAGCTCAAAGAAAAGGTATGACCACAGCTTTGTAATCAAAATTACTGAATGAGTTTGAAACGGGATCCAAAGCGTCGACACAGCTCCCTAAAGCATGGCAGGGCTTATAACTTTGTTATGTAAAACTTTTACAAAAACGTCCCACATACATCAGATATCGCGTTACTCCTGCAACACGAATCCCTAACGAAAGAAGTTCATACTTGGAAGCTAAGGGCTGGCTATGCAAGTTCTGAGGCTGTAATACTGAAGATTTATAGTTCAAGATTTTAAATTCTGGGATAAGAAAACATACGTAATGCCTCGACAACAATTCAATGCTTGCAGTGAGCAAAATACTCGTGTATCGTTTCAATTTAAACAGAACAACAACTCAAGGTGAGCATATTCGTACAAACTCACGATTAAGCGTTTTGAGATAGGGTTAGAAAGTAACAATAAAATGTATTCTATTCTGCCGAACGCCCGCCATATAAGAACCTGTGGTTGCTGATGAAGCTGTAGTATTTTTTTAATTTTATGAAATGGGTTTGTCATGTAACGACGAAGGTCAGCGATATCACAAGTGACTTCCATGACATTTTTTAGGAGTAGCAATGAGCAGATAAGATTAGTGCACAGTCGCATCGACCATCTCAACATTATCGAAAAGAAAATACTGCCTGTCACATTAAATTATTAAATAAAAAACAGACACGTATTGAATGATGACTGCAGTGAGCATCTAGGTACTAAAAACGGTTGAAGACGCGAAGTACGTTAGTATGAGTGCACTAAACATAACTACTGATACACTTTGCATTCTTTTACGCAAGAGTAGCATACGGCAGATATTAAAGTATACACTTCTCATAAATTATATTAAAACATCGCAAAGTAATCAAGATGAATAATTCATGCACGAGTAGAAAATTCAACACCGATATACTCTTTGAAATTTTTAATCCAAGTTTGTTATAAGAATTGAAACGCAGTAAGAAAACTTCACGTGAATTTACAAAAAAATACAGGATGGAACAACGAAGTGTAGACCATTTAAAACCTTTATTTGCAGATAATTCGTTTGTTTACTTATCTAATTCATCAGAATTGGATTAAAATTCAACCAAATTTTCTAAAATGTCGTAACACATAGGAATAAATGAGGGTATTGAAAGCCTGTACAGGCGTGGAAAGTCAACTTTAAAAATTTTCAAATTATTGGGTGCTTTTGTACGCCGGTCTCACGTTTTCGAAGCAATCAAACGACTCACTGAAACTTGTAGCTGCTTTTCGAGAATCAGGAGTGCTCCCATGAGACCCGCAAGCACAAAATATATCAAGAGCACAAGGCAAAAGTTGCGGAAAAATCCTCAAAGGAGTGCCAGAAACTTAGCCAAAGAAGCCAATGTGAGTCATTCCACCACGCTAAAACTGCTCAAAAATGAGCCCGGAGTAAAGACATACAAGATCACCCGACGGCAGCTCCTTTCTGGAGCAATAAATAAGAAAAGGTTCAAAAGAGTAAAGTCGCTTCTGCAAAAACTCATTGATGGCACACAGCCCCAAGTTCTCTGGTATTACGAAAAGTTATTCACCGTTCAAGCCATTCATAACTCAAAAAGATCGAATACGGGCAGAACAAACAGAATCAGTCCTTGTTAAATGCAGAACATTACTCAGGAGACAAACCCAGCTTCGGTTATGGTATAGGAGGGTTTCACGTTGAATGGTCACAAAACTCCTTTGATTTTCTTTGAAGAGGGAACAAGATTAACCAAGACGTTTATCTCAGTATGTTGAAGGATAAATTGTATTCTGGGTGAATACCACGACAACAAAAGACTGCGTTACATTTAAACATGACGGAGCCACCTTTGCACTACCAAAAGGGTTCTGTCTTGATGTGAGGACAATTTAAAGGAGTTCTAGTCCAAGGAACTCGAGCTTCCTTGCTCGCCACACTTAAATCTGATAGTCGTTTGTGATCAATTTTGAAGTAAATGACATGCCCTACATTCCATACAAGTTACAAGTGTGAATGCTCTCAAGTAAAAATTGAACGCGTCGTTCGGGCAAAAGGATGATGCATTGTATGAACTTGATACAAGAATAAGGAGCATTAAATTGCCTACCCTTTGGTATACATTACGAAGTTTCATTTCTTAAATCAGACTTAAATAAACACTTACCAGTACCCACTTCCTTGTTACCCCCTGCATATAAACCCAGGATGCTAGCTCAAACCTTTAGCGCGCTTCTAACGAAGACAGGCAGTCCTCATTCATGAAAGGAAGTCCTGCTCTATCATTCCGGTTCATCATTCAAATAAGGGAAACGAGGGGGGCAAGCCCGCCATGGTCTATATTCGTCCAAGAGGTCACAATGAGGTACCACGGTGCCTCAGGACTTTTCCCTGCGTCAGTGGTCCACAAGCTCACTATGCCACCAATAAGAGCACGAACACCAGTTAGCTCGAAATAATTCCACGGATTACGTTACTAAGCTCCCACAATTGTCTACATGATTCTATCAGCCTGAGCTACTGTTTCCCAACCAAAGGTGCGCATCAGTATTTCAGGTAGTGTGAGAAGTATTTCAACTATTCAGACAATGAAGTAGGATGCTTTCTCTTGTTGATCAAATTTAGTAAGAGTTTGCTTCTATAATTCTTTGGTCAGTATAAATTTCTAGGATGCGTACAACGACAGTAAAATTTCCTAGGAGGAGCAAGCGTGTAAGTAAATTGGGAACCTTTGTTTTACACTATCATAATAACTACCCTGGGTTATTCATTGGCAATAACCATTTAAAAGCGAACATTGTTACCGACCAGCACACAATAGAATATATTATTTTGAACACACACATTTCTTTCCCGAAAAAAATACGAATAGACGTAATTCCTCTACATCAGAAAGTATTTTTGACTACAATGTCAACTTGATGAAAGGAATTTCAGATACTAGTTCTTACCATAGAAGACGGCATTCTTAACCCTCACTCTAAATACCACAGAGCCGAGTCTAAACAAGTAAGCTGAGAAGTTTTCTATCATTCAATTAACAAGGCGGGCCATAAGTAAGACCCCTGTTCAAAATTACTATATCACTAGTACCACAATGGGTGCAGAGCTTTTTTTAGTGTATCAGTGCTACCGTCGTGGGTAAGGGTATCTTACTTATGGCCCAACCTGTATTTCCTTCAGAATCTCGTACGAAGATGAAATGAGTAGTGATAGAGGTTGTCAGTAACCTTGATGCGGAGGGCAAGCAATTTCCTGGTCACCAAACAAAGGAAGTCAGACCGACATCGTGAGAAAATTCTCATTACTACGTCCAGCAAAAAGGAAGCAAGTCGCAGCTCTGCCATCAACACTGGAATTAAAACTTTGATGACTTGAGGGTTTCGCTCTCTTCAAAGCGACAATAACGAGTTTGTATTAAGGCATTCCAAAATTCCCGAAAGAACAAGCGACTTCAAATTTTGCATTCTTTAACAAAAGAAATGTCCCCGTTCAGTGTCCGAGATCGAAGTTTCAATACACTTCTTAGGTAATTTCTATGTGAGTGAGGCATTGAAAAACTGCAGTCGAATGAAGATGCCCCTTGCAAGAGAAGCTATGAGCGATGTAGCAAAGCTACTCGCGCCGATCGGTAGCAGCACTGAACACCCAACAGCAAGATCCGGAGTCGACTGAGAGCTGAACTCTGTGTTGCCAGCTGTAATAGATCACTATGGCGGAGGTGAACCCTGCAGAATTCTTGAAATCCGTCTTCGTAGTTCTTCATCGAAAGAAAACGCGTCGGAGATAATGAGCGCAACACTACCATTACACAAGTTATCGGCAAAAACAACTTGCAAGTTGAACTTCCGTTAAAACTAAACGAAAAGAAATTAAACAGAAGCAAAATCCAGAAATTTCAGCACGGCTGGCAACTGCCTGCAGAAGGCATTCGAGAGTGCGAGGGGGGCGGAGTGCCCCAAGCCAACCCGTCAGTGCTCTTCCATCCAGCGCTTCGTGCCCTTTATTAGCATCATTGTATCAAACTACACCAAGAGAAGCCGTACACAGCAATACCTTATTCATCCAAAGTTTTGCACACACAGTTAGGCAACAGTACGCGATATACGAAAAGCTAGGGTACGTCACCTGCATCTGCGGGCGTACCGCTACCGTGAACAGCTATCCTTTCTTACCGGAGAAATTTAGTAGGCTCTTGCAGAACAAAAAGGCCGCAACTAATCTATTGAGATTTAAAAATTAATGGAACAGCAGTCGAGAAAATCCTCGACGCCTCTAGTATAACTACAATAAACAACAAAAATTGAACAATCAAAAATCTTGTTGCTTACACTAGCGTTAGAGATGCTCGGACATGAATTCTCGAGGTAAGAGCAAGTGTGGGTTAGAAGACACACAAGCGTGCCTGGGGGAGGATGGAGCAACTAATTAACGGTCGACTTGGCCATGGCTGCGTCAGGACGGCCTCTCGAGCACAATTGGACGCCGAGATTGATGAACAAACTTGGACAGTATTGTACAACCAAGCAACAGGATGCTAGAATAATGGAACGTGTGGACGGATTGTTTGTCGATTACTCCTTGTTCCGTCGCTGTCTTAAAATGGCAGTGCAAATTGATCTTATCCGTTGATAGGACACCTTTTGCTTAATATCATTCAAAAAACTACAAACAAAATAAATTGCATCAATGAAATTAAAACTGAATACCAAAATATACCACGAACACATTGGCATAATTTATCATAGATCTTATAAAATGTTTCCACAAATGAACAAATATCGTGAATATATTCCTTTGAGATCAACTACTTATTTTCTAATTATTGCGCCAATATTCCGACAACAGGTACGGCCAAACGTGCTACCCGCTAGTACGTACAACCAAAGATTGGCTAAAAATATGGCATCGTTGATAATACCTAAGAATATGCGAACATTTCTTAATTTAATACGACACATCCAACACTTTCTCAACAACTTCAGACGTGATCAACGACGAGCAAGCTAAAGCAAGACGCACGAGGAGTGGGCGTAGAGTAAACCCATAAATAATAGGACGAATAGCTTTGTTAATCATGACACAGGCGTGCTTCAGGATGATCGCTGGTTCAATTCCTCCTTAACTGGGAGCTAAGACGAATGGGACAACTTTGAGACAAGCTGGAGCTCCACAACAGCAATAAGATTATAGCACGATGATAACTCAGGAGTGTCCAGCCATTAGCTCGCACCATTCTTTTATTCTGCGATTGAAATATCAAAAATCCAAAAAGAATTTAGCGATTCGGCTATCTTGTATTGTAGAAAGCGTGTGCGTCATCGAGTACAGTTTAGCAGATAAAGTACTGAACTTTGATTTTATGAGAACATATGGGAAGTGAAAGCTCTTATACGCACACTACTCTTACGGGTATATTAACCGGAGATTTGTAGAACTTTTGACTGCTATACATATGCACAGATCGAATTGAAAGGGTTAACGGATATAGCGCAGTAATACATTTAATGCTATTTAGGTGGATTTCACATACATTTTTCAGCTGTTAGCGGTGGATTGCTTAAAATTTTGCTAATAAACAGCAGCTTTAACAATGCGCATAAATTTAATCTTCGCAAGGAAGGGAAAAAAGACCAATCGGAAACTAGATCACGTCACACGCAAAAATGTCGAGAATTAAAACGAGAAACGTACTACGCGACAGTCTATTTAAAATGACGAACACGCAGACGAAGATTTAACCATCACCACATGAAGTAGGCTGATGAGCGACCACCAATTAGGTTGAAGTAAAGAAAACCAGGCGAATGACGAATCGCATAGAAAAACGGTAAAGCCTAGAGAGCGCGTAGACCGTGAATTTTTTACTCTGAGCAGCACAGAGCTCCCAAAATTCCATCAGTAGCTCCTACATTAAAAACTAACAACTTAACTAGGACGTGTCTCTTCATTAATTAAGCTTGGAAATATCCCTAAGACATGAGACATTACATTTAGCTTCACAGTTTAGGTGAACCAGGCTACAATTCTCATGGTATACACGAAACACTTTTTTAAAAAGACCATTAAATTACTAAAATAGCAAGAGAGGAGAACACAAGATGTTGACAAGTACAGCCATGGCAGGCAAGTGATAGATAAGATATAGACCAGCTGAGGGCAGGAGGCCCATGTAAACAAGGGCGGTGAGGCAGCAATTAGCGGTGTAAGCAGACGCGCCCTTTAATCATCTCAACCACCCAACACGACCGCCACGGCTATTACGTCAGCCAAACAATAAGCGTCTCCAGGCTCGCCATTATTTTTCACGCAAAATCTCTTCTTCGGCTGTTTGCCAACCACATATTCGCCATAAAAGAAAGAAAAAATTAGCTATAAAAACTGCTGATTTGAGCAGGCACTCGTATTGAATGAAATCTCTGTATCCACGCTTAGAAGTAAAAGTTTGAGCTGAAAAATTCTGCTCATGTTTATACCAGGAATCGTCATAGACTAGGCAAATCTTTGCCAAAACGATAAACGAATGATCGGTGATAGAAATCTCAGAAAGAACAAATAGGGAAAAATCACCGATATATCTTTTACCTTCTTGTGATGTATCCTTCACTGAAAATCATATTTTGGCATGTTTTTGAATGCAAATAAGTATTTCTATTCTTCTTAACGAATGCATACTTCACGGAAAGGATTCCAATTGAGCTATCACTGACAACACTTGCCCTTAATGTTGAACCACAAAGTAAATGTAGTTTCATGTTTTAGAGCAGTATCTTTCCTCTAAACAATCACGAGAGCAAACCTATAAAGTTGCGAAGTACTAAAACCTAGTAGGAGGGTAGGGCTGATGCAACAAGAATTTATACGCATAATTACGTACATCGAACTGATTTACAATGAAATATTACAGAAGTGGGAGGTTCAAAATTCGTAGTCTAGAACAGAAGAGAAATTTATGTATAAATAGCTTGGAATTCTAGCACGAGGTATCGTCGCAGGCCTTGGAAAATACATGCAAATAAAGCCTAGCTTCCAGCCGGTATGCAGCAAGACGTCATGACCAACAGGACGAAGTTTTATCACAGCTATAAAATTGGCAGTTAAGCCAGGTGGTCTTGACATTTCGACTCTTGACTGCATCCCTCGAGAAGCCTCCGGTGAGTATTCACGCAAATTTGGCAAGAAGTCCCCCGTCCCGAAAGCAATTTACCTCCCGAGATGAGTCTCCCAGAAAAACACGTCGGCCATAATCGACTTGTCAGAAGTTCATCGTAAGTTTGAGACTCGCTCGATTATCACTTGGACTTAGTTTATTATCACACGCACGCGAAGTGAAATGAGTAAATGAAAAACTCGTCGATTTGTAAATTACGGCAACATAAGGAAAGCATGCAGTTTGCATACAATAGCTAGTCTTACTCCAAACTTGGCTACGTAATAGATAGCTTAAATACTTCATTTACACTACGACACGGAATGCGAAAAAAAATCGCCCATTATATTCTACACCCGTTTATTAACTATACTTGCAACTCGAACCAGAAAATGAAGAACTTGCATTTTTTTCCGCCGAATTTCTAAACATAAATTTATTAACAACTTCAATATAAAGATATTGAAAAAATCTTGAAGACTTGTGAAATATTTTCTTAATTTCAGACTCACACAAACCGTTTAAGTAAAGAAGGTAGCGTTACAAAAGCAAACGCTTACTATGCAGAACTGTTTAAATTTCTCCACACTAGCACTGAAAATGGTGCAAACAATTCTCCTTTTTCACTATTTGACACAAACTTGAAGTATTCTTAGTCAAACAAAGAGCTCTGACTTGGGACGCAACTAGAGTCCAATGAGACAAGAGAAAAATGTGTAGGAATAACTGGTCTAATAACCCCAGCATTCACGACAGTATTACGAGATGATGCAAGAACATTTAGGCAATTCGTATTCAGATCACAAATTTATCAGCTTTAGTCATTGTCAGAAGATTCATAATTTTTTCATACTAAATATGAAACTATTACCAATAAATTCCCTGCACGGAAACCGATTGAAAAACTTCCACGTAAATATTGTTATTTGATCAGCTAATCTGATAATTTAACTTAATACCGAAGAACGTAGACTTCATTATAGCCGACTAACAATTTCTTTCACACCCGAATCAAGTTTGAAGTAAATCAAATACTGGGAGTCATTACCGTAGACTTGGCAGCTTTGGTACCACAAGTCTTAGGACACAGATCACGGTTGCAACATAAAACGCAGGAAACAAAAGAAAAAAATAGGCAGTGAATGCAAAATAATCACTTCCTCAAGAAAGTTTCAAGATTGTGGAGCGTAAATATTTATTAACTGTATACGAGTATGAACGATAATAAAAACTTCAATAAAACGAAATATGGAGAGTCCTCGCACTGTGACCAATTACATTTTGCGAAGAGAAGAAGGAGAACTAAGGAATAAAAACTTACTACGGTTCAAACAGAAATATATATATATATAGGATCGAGGGTTATTAAACTTTCACTAACGTAAAAATGTTGAGACTTACCTATGAATGTGATAAAAACTTGACGCACTTTGTTTTAAAGGCAATCGAATACAAGTACGGAAAGAAAACCGGTGACCCAACTCGTAATCATCAGCTCTTGACTACCAACAAACCAGAGCTAACATACGCACGTCTGTTCAAGTGACTACGTGCAATGTACGACCATCTAACGCATCCTCAGCATTGCAGTGGCGAGCATGATGAGACAAGAACAGTTTACCGTCCCAAACTTGTCCGCTTTAAATTGCTCTTTGAGAGAGAAAAGTTACATCGAAGCAATTTAGACGCTAGCCCCGAGCGTCACGACTTGTCTCCCGTAAATCTTTCAGAAAGGACATTGCGCCAGAGTTCTATAAACTAAAATTATACCTCGGCAGCCAGTGGCCTAGCAATAAGTTGTGGCAAGCAAAAAAGTAGGAAGTCATAACGAATTTTGTTTGTAAACGCTTGCAGTTGGATATACAATTCCGTACATAACGTCAAGGATGGATGTTATTTGACTAACGATGATTTTCAACAGAACAAATACAGACATTAAGGTTTCTCGACTGGCATGCTTCCAAGTCTTACACGAAATGAGAATAGGCAAATCTAGGCTACAAGAACAAGAATTTTTTTTAGATACACCTCCGTAAAACAATTGTTGACCATAGCGGATATCTTATGCTTTCCATAACTAGTTAATCTTCTTAGGTCCGAAAATTAATCCTATCTTCAATACTTTTTGTAGGAAATTTTATTTTGGATCGATACCTCGAAAACCACAAAATTTCATCACTGAAATAAGAATGAAGTTTGTCAGACCTACAAGATTTTCATGATTTATTCTATAATGTTCGTTTTGGGCTAAAGCATCCCAAAATCAATAGAAAACAGTTCGGGTCCAAGAAAGCCAATTTAGACGAAACTCTTTAGAAGCATAGAATTTCAATAGCAAAATTTGCCAACATAAATAGCACATGCCCAACCCCATTGCATGTAAGAGGAGACACGGATCTCTCGCTTGATAATCGAGTAAAAACCGTAAAGCAGAAATATGGCACATACTCGCACTTGCAAATATAAAATAGATTATTTACAACTAAGCAGATTCGAACAAGCCTCGCGGTACGATGAGGTACAAGGCGAGCTGCCGACGCGGTCTCGGTGCGCTAATCTCGTAATTCCATCAAAGAGAGAGACTTTGAAAGGAGGTCTAGACGCATCAAAGTTACACCACAGGCGAGAGAGAGCAGTCTCACAGTTCTCAAAGCATATGCTCTTCAACGGAAAGTAAACAAGACATAAAAATAATTTAGAGACCTCGATTCTGTATCGTGAACTTCAGTAATCAAATATTGATAAGTCGCTCTTTGTAGTGATATAAATGAAGAGAATATTACGAATCTTGCAAAATTGCCCGAAACATACTAAGCATTTTCAATATAAATAGCTATTTTAAATATTGAAAATATAGATTATTAAAATTTCCAGGTCCTACTAAAATATATTAAAATGAATGAGAACTAAATTCACGTAAAACATACGATAAAATTTGAGAGAAGAGTAAGTGATTTATGAATACTCACGGACTAGCATACATAAATATTCTGACACAAAATGTCAAACTGTACACACTTGCAAATTCCTCAGCATAACGTCGTCAAGAAATGTTAACAGATGAGGGTAATTCTTCAAGTCTGGAAACGGTATTACTTCCATTGCACCCAGAAGACAACCACCCTCTTTGAGCTACGGTTTTGACAGACCCGGCCACGGAGGGGCCTCATAAAACTTTACAAGGGCGGCGAACTAATCCCCAAGGGAAAAGGCATGATCCAGGCTTTTTGAACAGACTCGGGGAACAATAAAAGATGTATTCATGGCACCGAGAAAAGATAAGGTAAGGTAAAGAATGGACAGTGGTGCACGAGTATGAATCTTTTTCGAATGGATTTCTTCAGTTGACACCCCAAACTTAGGTTACTCAAGTTCGCGAACTTATTTTGCAAGCGTTAGCTTTGTACAAGAATTGAGCGCTTCTTTCTAAAATTTCACTACACATATGAGTCCTTCTATTCTTCTTACGAGCTCGCAACGGATACGAACTCCTAAGAAAACGAAGACTACAAACACTCGCGACCTAACCACCTTCAATTTGAACGTTGCGTCAACTAGACCAGATTCCAAGTAATGAGGTAGGCATGTAGTCATGGAAACGAGAGCCACAGGGCGGTGACGTGCAGCACCAGCCATTTCTAAGAGCTCTCTTTATACGCGCGAGAGCTCAAGAGAGCTTGACGCCGTCGAGAGCACCCCACGCAGAGAGCCAATCACTTCCTTCTGCTGATGCAGAATCTATTCGACGTTCAGCTCAATTTTACGTTGAATGGAAGCGTCCCCTAGGCGCGTTGAAGAGGGGGCTCTCGAGACGGAAATTGAATTTCAAGGGGTTTGATAAAAAGCCATTTCCCTTGACAACTGTGAGTGACTTTTCGTTAGCATCTCGCCCACTGCCAGACTTTAGAAAATCCCATCAATACGTGGATATAAATACCATAAGTAATTTTGAAATTGTAACGGAGTATTCGCGAAATAGATCTTGGAATAACACCCTCACGCATGCGTTGGGTAACATGTCGCGGAAAGTCCAAACGCCACGATGTTGAGAAATAAAAATATTATGCTAGGATCTAATAATATACTGGCAGACTCGTTCCGAGTTGAACAGTACGTAGTGATCTGAAGTTCTAAATAGACGTTGCCATTATTTTTATTGAAGCTCATTCTCATCGTGCACAGGACAGAACCAATCAAAACGTGCCTGGTAGTGAATAAAACAATGATCAAAACATCAAAATAAAAGTATGAAAGTAAATCAGTCTCAATATGATTATATAAACTATAATTTGAAGTTAATCATGGGACAATTTCTGTAGCTTACTGCTTAAGCGTTACCTTGGAATCTAGGGGGGAAATTATTTCAAATGAAGGCTCCGTATTTATTAGGACTCCATATTAAGGTAGAGCCTGGACCTTCCTTAGCCATAAAGTTTGGATGGCCGTCCGTATTTCTCAGGCACAGAATGAGCACCACCGAGCCATGAAGTTCCAAGCCTGTTTTAAGAGCGGTAGCACAGATTATCGGAGGTCCCAGCCATGAAGAGGCAGGCAAACTCGACTGGAAGAAACTATGCTCCTATACATTCTGCCTTTTTTCTTAAGGAATCACAAGAGCAAATACCTACCTAATATCCCTATTTGCTCTCGCAATACTCGCCAAGTATCGTTTACAATGGAAACTCCAGAAATGCGTAAGATATGCTAACAAAAGTTTACTCTCAAGTTCAGTTTACTTTCAAGACAAAAACGTAAGCTAGGTTTCTTGACGTCATTGAAAATTTACGTTACAAGACTAACATATTCAACGAGGCCCTCAAAAATGTTGTGAAAATTATTAGGTGAATCTCGAAGGCTGAAGATGAGATCAACTTGCCACTAGCGTGAGTAGTTTCCTCCTAGCAAAACTGAACAGCTTATCAATTATGCAAAATCCCCGAGAGCGTCATCTATCAGCTGCTTAACGCGATTCCGAGTGAAGGCAAAATTCTCATAAGTATATTTTTAGCAAGAAATATGAATATTTCCATCAATTACGCGCAGCACATTAACATTATAAAACCATGAATATTTACCTCCTAAGATTCGACGGTAGATGAAACAGAAAATTGAACACAGATATACTCCTTTTTAACTAATTAATTTTTTAAACGGTCCTTACAAATTGCATTCATTAACAAGTATGATCAAGCCTGGTACACAATTCCGTCTTTGTTTTAGCCGTAAAATCCTGCTCATTCGTTGCTTTAAAATATAACCACCATCATGCCTTAACGAACAAAATTAAACGGACGAAGATTTTTCTCAGGATACGCCATGTGCAAAACTTTTGTTTGGCAATCAGCTTGAACAAAGACTGAGGCCAAAATATCTCGGCATTGCTGAGCAGGAAGTTTTCAAACAGGAGGTCAACGCGTGTCATTATTCCATAGCACTCGCATTTTTATATCCAAGGCAATATCAACACTGTCAAGAAAGAGGACAGAATGAAAGAAAAGATGAGAGGCCGACAAGAAAATACGTTTGTTGTGATTCCCGGGGAAACAGCAACGTCCAACTCTGCTTCCCTCAAGCTCTTTTGGAGCCTGCGGTACCAAAGCAAGAAAAACAGCATCACAAAAGAGGCTTGGCATAATTTCCGGCGAATAAAGCGTGAGGTTTCTTTCGAATATTTGTCAAAAACTTACACAGAGAAAAAAACGGAACTTACTGGAACAAATGAAAACCTAGCCTTCAGAAATACAGCATGTAGGAAAAAAATCACATTTCAGAACCAGCTCATAATAGAACACGAATGAATGTTATATAGCATAGAAGATTCGGTCGTACTGTAAGCACTTGAGTGCATTTCACCCTATTTTTGAACGAAAAATTTTGAAGTTGTGGTTAAAATGTCCTTATGGAATAGCAGTAGTCAACAAAATGTTTAAGGCGATCTCAGACGAGTTCGTAGCTTCTGGGTAAATGATTTATCGTTCTGAACACGTTCATAGATTTTTAGCTCGCGATAAGAAAAATTTGCACAAAAAAATAACTACGCAAGATATGAAGTTTGGATAGTACGAAAATATACAATCTCTCTCTAAATCATTTACATATACAAATAAATAGCTACGCAAGAGCTGTCTAAAGCAAATTAGTCTCGAAACACCCCCAGAATAGACAGGATATTAGGAGCACGGGCGCTCAAGGCTCAGCGGCAGGAAGGCAGCGCCGAGTGTTGCATAATTCAGCCTCATTTGAGAGACTGTAATTTAAAGGGTCGCTTCATACTGACAAGAACGAATTCTATTTTCGTTCGTTGCAATTGCACGTATAACCATCAAGAATTTGACTCGAGAAAATTTCAAAAAGTCCCTTCAATTTTTTCTCGATTCTACAGGAACGACGAAATTCAGTCAGGGAAATTGACGAAATAACTGATGTTAAAATACATATTCATCATCACGTGTTATTTCTTCCACAGGAACTCAACAGTTCAAGGTATTCAATTCAATTTCATGTGATATATTATGCACTTTGATGGCAATTCACCGCGGAAAATTACGAGTTAGATTCACTTTCATTTCTTAATTTTTACATATTCAGGGAGTACAAAAACTAACCGAAGAAACAACTCTTTCAAGAGTCGCTACAAGGCTCATTGCGGATGATCCACGAGTGTTTTATCGTGTCCGAGGATTGCTCATGCTTAAGGTACGAAACCTGCATTGACGTAAGGGGCGGACATTTTGAACACTTTTAGTAATATCAATTCGGTAACAATGTTCACGTGATCATATGAACTATCACCTACGACTCTGTGGACTGCCTCCAAAACAGTTAAATAGACCCCACTCAACTTCGAGACTCGATAAGTCGAAATCGATGATGTTACGTTTTTATTCATTCCTGAAAAAAAAAATTTCTTCTGAGTTTGTATTTGCATATATTGTCAAAGTTTGTACCATTAATTCTCAAACACCCTGGGTATGTAAATCCATGTTTAACATTTTCACTGTGCTGATCAGTCTAATTAACGAATTAAAGATTTCCAAAACGTTCTAAACTTTCATGGGTAATATAACAAGAAATAATATTAGTAACTTGATATTATTCTAAACCAAAGCTAAAAGTGAGACCACAAATGTAAACTAAGGCACCGAAAAGTAAACATTGACAAAGAACGCTAAAAGAAAGCTTCGTCTCATACAGCCAAACGCAAACCGGCGAGCATCCCTAAAGCACGACATAAACGGCGAAAATGGGCACAAAACGACCTGCCGTGGCCGCCCTAGGATTCATAAACTCATAATGGCGCTCCCAGTGTCAGCGCTGCCAGCTTGCTTATCGAGCAACAGCATGTGGGCCCACACAAACACTGACAGAACCCGCAGTATTTTTAAAAAGTTTGTTTACCGGTACCTGCGTTTTCAGCGCAGGGTAACTTTTCTTAGAATGGATAGTTTCAGACATTGAAATGCGCAGAAATAAGTGCTTGAAAACAAGACTTTGCACACTGAAACTTCAGCCTCCATGCCAATTTTTTGTTGAGAGAAATTAAAGTGGTAAAAGTGGACACGTTAATTTTAGTATACCTGTCTACTAATGTGAATCAAGAATTCAGCTTCAGAGACGGAAAACTGACGTCATGAGTTAGAACAAGGTTGCGAAACAATGAAACAATTAATCATATCCTAAAAACTCCTTGATCTAAATAGGTTCGAATTTGCCCTTTCTGCAGTCCCTACATATACACTTATCGATAACTTCAAACGAGCACATGACGAACTCCACCTAAACCATAAATGTTTGGTTTCACTATCTATATGTCCCCGGTCTAACTACACAGTTCATCAAAATATCTGAGTCCGTAGTCCATGCTAACGACATATGATCGACTACACAGCTCACATAAACAGCCTCAGGTAGAGACATCTCAGCCCACTAAAACGACCTTAGGTAACTCCACAGCCTATCCAAACATCCTTCTAGGTTTCTACTTATTTAACGCAAACAATCTCTGGTAATTATCACAGCCCAAACCACTCACATGACATCTTGTAGACATAACAACCCACTAAAATTATTCAGACCGCCCTCACTGTCTAACCCAAACGACCTCTGGCCGTCTACACAGGCCGCTCGCAGACACACGCAGGCACCTGACTGCAGGTCCCAAGTATTGATTATATCCTCCGCCGCCCCCGACGAGTCCGGACTGCTGCCCCCAACATCCGCGCTCTCAGATGCCACCTTCCGGAAACTCTTACGCCCAGCAGTACTTCCGTTTTCCCGATACGCTAGAGAGCAGCTATCGGTGTACCGCTCAGATGTGATACGGAAATGTAGCTCCTAATAGTTTAACATTTAAGGAAGCTATACATGTACAAACGCATTTGGCAGTACTTTCAAGTCAGTTCGATCTCATTGAGTACACTGATGGACCAGCAATTGGCGATAAAAATCCCTCAATAGAGTGATTACGTTTGAAAGTCGCCCGTAAAGCGGATATTCTATTCTAGTAACAAACACTTTGAGATCTCATTCACGATCATGTTCTACAAAGGCAATCCGTTCAAATGACAAGCAATACGCTTCAGTAACTTGGGCAGGTCGATTGACTATAAAGCTCGATTAGTTGCTAGTGAAATCCAATAACTCGAGTTGCAATAAAATTTGATGAAGCACCACGACAGACTGGCGTTGATGGATGCTAATAGAAATCAACCCATGAAGAACGAGAGGCAATAAACAAAAAATTTAAATTAACCGAAGAAATAAACTAAACACTAAAAACTTACCAATAGAATGCTAAATAAAAACAATAGCATGAAAATTCATGAAATACGCCATAGCTACGACAGAAAACTGTACTTCTTTCTCAAATATAAAAGAAGACAAGATCCATAAAACCAATGTTTTCAGAAGTTTTTGCTAAAAAATATATTGTCTGCCTAATAGCACATGCAGGCACTCTCACAGATACACTATAGATGAAACAGTTCAATAAATATTGAGAAATGACCAAATGAAAACCTAAAACGGTCCAATAGATTTTCTCGTGAAGCCGCAGTCAAGTCACTCCACACACCCTAAAGGAGATGTCTCAGTGTAAATAGAACGCACGAACGGCACCGACCTAAAAATAGCACAGCGTTGGATTCCAGTAATAACTCTCCTCTCACTCGTGCAACGAAGTGAATCGTGAACGCAGTGAAGCGAACATTTCAGTCTTTCAAGACATACCCACTGAAAACCAGTCTCTTGCATCGTTCACATTGCACATACACGTTCATAAAATTCGTCAAAGAGATGCGAGAAGCGATTGTGACGAACTCAAACTTCATAAAAGACGATAAGTCTAAGTGGAGGAAGAGACTTCAGACCGAATAGCGATGCAGAAGAGTTACAAGGGAAGGAGAGAATCTTAAAATAGCACAGCATGGAACCCGTGCCCTCAACGAAGTGGGTCAGCGGCTAAAGAGGTAGTGTCGTTTGTGCGAGAGGAGGAGCTCGGTTCGGACACGCCCTGTCTAGCGCACTTATTCACATTAACCCATTCGCTTCCATAGCTGCGTTACAGCAACACGGACACCAGTAGGGCCTCTAATCGTTGCTGTTTTGCAACATTAAGAAATGTAACATAACTCATCATTAAGGTTATACTTGATAACGTAAGCAGTTGGTAAGAGCTCGTAATACCTTCCACTTCCTCTGCGAATTTGACAGCAATCGGATAACTATTTCTTTGGGATCAAATAAATGGGTTGACGTCATGCTCAGAGTGTGGTCTGATCACGCGCGGCAGGTTGGCTACAGCAACAAAGGAGACACTGAGGGTATGGCAAACCCGGTGAGAAGTAGCCTGCGTGCTAATAATAAGAACACTGGCGGGTCCAGTTTGTTTACCTACCGCACATCCAGAGGTGGGCAGCGCTACTTTGAAATGTAGCGCTGCCCAGCTCTGCGCACATCATGCCTTATTTAAAAGTGGCACATAAATTACTTCAAACTGCCAGTAACAGTATACTGCTGTCATTGAACTAAGGTTTTGGAAAATAACTTACCTGAATAAATTATTCAGTTTTGACGCTATTGTAGTTTCTTGTTAAATTGTAGTCTCATATCCTATTGGACTTGAAAAAGCCCTCAGTGTTTGGTCAGTAAATTTTAATTAATTCAGGGAATAATATAAAATGAAAAGTCTCCATTGACTAGATATTATTGCATTCCTAATTTCACATATCTTGTCCCACCAATAAATTTTTTACTAGATCAATCATGCGTACGTTAAGGATAAGTGCATTAGATTATTTACATGCATGTGTACGCTTAGCATATAGCCCGTAGGATCCCCTAGAAATTATAGAACTTATTCGGGCCTAAGAGTAGCTCTACATAAAGTTGTCCATTGAGAAAGTTCAAGAAATCCATATCCATAATATTTTTTACGATGTAACATCCGTGGTAATAATTTGTTTTTAATAGCTTGATGGTTTAGTGCAGGCATTACACTGCTTATGGCACCATATACTGCGCCGATACACAATTTACTTGAATAGGAATATAAATATTCGAGTTCGATATAGATGACGAACTTATCAACGATAAAGAATTTCAGGCCTAATGCCAGTTCCTTGATCTTTTGCAGTGAGCGCTGCGAAAAGAATCACTAAATAATTTTACTGCAATAAGCGCTACTCTTAAACACGAGAAATCTACAAGCTTAACAGAGCTCTATTTCCATGAGAAAGAAAAATCTTCAAATTATAGAACCTATTTGGGCTCAAAAGTAGCTCTACATAAAGCTGTCAACTGAGAAAGTTCAAGAAATCTACATCCAAGTGAAGTAAAACAGTAGCGCAGACACCGTGGCCCCAACAAAAGTGCATAGACGCCACTGCAGTCTAGACGAAACAATTCTGGTCTGGCAACAAATAAAAGAGTGTGCCGTCAATGAACGAGGAGCAGGAGAATGGCAGTAAAGAATGGAGTGTGGTGCGCTAAACTGCTGAAGCCCGAGTCCATCAGAGCTTATCAAATGCGAGCATCGACGAAGCTGGACTTCACATTTGCATAGGCATCAGGCAATCTCTCACAGATCCAGGGCTTCGTCTCTAAATACGGGCAATCGCATGCTGAGCATAGCAAATGCAGTAAACAGCAGACTGTGAGACTCGCCGAATCGTCGCCATCAGATTTATAGCGGTAATTTCAATAAAGCTGTATTTAATTGCACAAATTGAAAAGAAGTCAATATTGCATGGTATGTTTCACGTATTTTTTACATATACACAACTTCGAGAAGATACTCTTTATGACAATTATCAGCAACTTGTAAATTCGATCTGCCTATTCTAGCACGATGGGCGCAACACGCTCTGACGAGGAGCACACGATCCAGAAATATCACCATGCTTCACAATTACTCACTCTTTCTTTCTTAACTTTTGCGCTGCTGCAACATTGGACACTAATAACGCACGCAAAGCGCCATTTCTCAGCAGGGACTCCAATTAATTCACACTTTTTCAATTGAATTGAGATAAAGAATCCTGAAGCCACTTCAACAGTCGCATTCAATTGAAGCCCCGCACCTAAAGTGAAGACCCACGCCATAACGTCTCACAGCGACCCACAATTACTCGTTAAAAAGTTCACTTGTCGAGTTAACGATGTGCAGCACAACAAACAATCAAGGACTCAATTTACATTTACAAACTAAAACACAATTTCTGGCCTGTGACAAACCTTTTAGTCGATACAAGAGTAGGGAATAATTCGTTTTACTAAGTAACCTTACAGGTATGCCCAGTAGGCGAAAGAGTCCACTATTCACTAACAGAGCGACGAGGAAAAATGGATCTTCAATACAGGCCAACATCAGCGCACACACTGCACTCCTAACGCTAGTTTGCGTGTATCAATAAGACCTCATTTAGTTGCCTGTATGACGTAAAACTACCACCCTAAAGCCTCTTTTTAGAGACACGTTACGTTCATGCGATACATCACATTTTAGGAAGTGCGCTGATGTTATGGAGTAATACAATTACATGGCGGTAAAAGTTATATAAGAGTCGAACGTTATACGATCATCAGGTTAAATTGATCGCCTCCCTGATTATCAGCCATCTACGATTTCTGTTATTATTACTGTCAGTTTTCAAGAATAAAGTTTTTAACACTTCAGGCTATGCCAAACGTGCCGTCAAGGAGTAAAGATATGCAGGGTAAGATTCGAATTTTCTAGGGTTATATGAAGGTTCAAACAGAAGATTTTTCAGTCACGTAGCAATATTTACATAAACTCTGCACACTCGCCTCGCAAAGCTAAACTTCATAAATATGTTTCTACCAGGGTCCCAAGCACCTTTTTTTGCGAAAGTAGCAGTCACACGGAAGCCACATTTTCACTTTCTGTCCAGCACAAGATGTTGAGAATAGATTCTAGTTCACAACCTCTGTCCTTCCAGCGCATAAGACAAGCTGTTCTAGATTTTTCAGCAAATGGTGGCTAGGGACCGCCATATTCAGTTGTGAAAACATTTTGTACGCGTCTTGAAATGGTGCCGCAATTACGTTCAAGTCAGGGTCAAGATGAAATTAGCAACAGTTAGAATGAACTAACCTGCCTACGAAAGAACTTTACTTCAACCAAGAGCTAGAGCCCAGACCTCTAAAACAGAGCTAAATTTAGAAACGGCTCAGAAAAAGAGAGATTTCTGCGACTCGAGAAGAACTCAAAAAGCGATGAAATTTGCAAAGAATAATCGCAGCTCTAAGCTCGCAACCATGAGCCCATCTAAGAGAATTAAATTCGCAAGCGATTTTGGAGGAGCTTCTGAAGCCGCGAGCTCTCATGATTATTTAAGCGCCAAGACAAAGGAGCTTTTGTGCACGCTAAGGCCAGGTATATTAAGGCGGCTAACAAACTGAGTCGCGGAAATGGCTCGCGCCAAACATTTCACGGCCAGGTCTTTCTGATGCACGAGCTTCCCGTCTATTTGCACAGAGAACATCAACAAACCTTGAGAGCACCTATGCCTTCTCGGTGCAGTTCATAGAGACAATAAGCACGAGCAGGCACTGCTGCACTCTTATAGATCAAATCCATCACTGTTCACCATGAAGAGGTTATCGAATAAATCCAGTAAATGGTACTCCCAGAACACCAAAGAGACGAATAATCGAATAATGAAGGAGACAATAAAGTCTCGCATAATATGAGAAAGTGTGTAGCATACCTGTTTCTCCCACTAAGAAAACAAGAATCGGTAATCATAACGCAAACTTCCACCGGTATTTCTGTGGTAGATTGAGAGGGTTGCGTGTCTTTAATTAACGTAGTTGATGTACGCATAAACTGACGACCGCTCCCCTGACAGCACCTCGAGAATACATCTACATCCTATAGCACTCGGCTCCTAGATGAGAAGTATTGTGAAAATTTTATTTCACACTACAAGCGGTTCAAAATCGAACTGCGAAAATTACAAACAACGACAACGGAGAAAAAGTACACCGAGAATATAATTTCCAGTAGCAATACGTTAAAAGGGCATAATTTCTTACGAAAAGACTCGACATATTTGCGCATAAAATCCTAGCTTATAACAACGAATGTAAATCGAATTATTAGGGGGAAATAATTAAGGGGAATTTTAATTTGGTGAGCGTCAACACATAGAAAACAAGACCGTTCAATCAATACAGCTAGGCAGCGGCTCGACCCTCAACACATAAGGAAAACCGGCGCTTTAGTAATCACAATTATCACTCGAACCATGGAGCATGTCACAAGTCTCACAGTGGATGAGCAGTTAGTTAGTGAAATAGGTCTCCAGTTAGACAAAACATCTATGATAGCAAAAATAAATAAATTTCGATAACTGGAAGTTGGAGCTGGATTCTCTCAGTCGGTTATCGTCATCAAGGCAAGAGAATAAAAAAAAACAATTAGTGCAAATTTAAAAACCGTTAATGTTGATACTACTGATAGCTATTTTTTGTTTATAGATACTTTGGAGCAGATATAGTAGCAATGAGCATTTAATTTGATTCAGTTTAAAAACCTTGGTAAATAAAATCAAAAGCAACCCCAAAGAACAATAATTTTTACCGTTACGTGATCTGGGCAGGAAAATGAGAAAAGGGCCCGCGTACTGACATCAAACACTTGGGTACAAGCACATACCATTACAGGCCGAAAGGAAATTTTAACAGCGTACGACAACGGACGCGTGAGGTAACACTGGAAACCTGCTATCAGCATCAGCCACACGCGACGATCCAAAATAGAGACGAGGTATCGATCAGGGGCGTCTATTATAACGAGATCCATCCGATGCCGGAAAGTGCCGAATAAATCAAGAACAGCTTCAGCATCACACTTTCCATGCATAGAAGCTTTGCATTTCAATCGCGCTGTAATGCATTGCAATTGAGCACTACGACTTTTTTTCCTTTTCGAGACTCGACTGAATAAACGTGATGTCTCGCAGTTAGCCAATTGCACTATTTTGAAATATACCGGCAAAAACACATGTGCAGAACCGATAAAGAAAGTACATTCAATTAGATATCAAATCTAGAAATACGAGTTATATTCACAAGCTTACCAAGTAACCAAATTTTAATGAACAAGGTGATAAAATGCTAATATCGTTACATGAATCAAAAATCAGAAACCGAATGATTAATGGAGATGTAAACCATTCATAGAACCAATTCAACAATATATAATATTTTTTCTGTAGGTAAAATAATACTATGCAAAATACGCACGAAGTTCGCATTAAGAAGAAGCAATCTAGCCCAATCGGAGACAATGATCGAGTCCGTACCACCGGCGATTGAAATAGTACAACGTTCATTAATAACAACCACTTTCTCTCTCAAGACCAGTTTTGCTACTGAAGAGAGGACTACCACGATAACTACTTGTATATATGATACAGCTCTTACTCCAGTGCATTCTGCTTGACAATGGTAAATAATTTTGGATATTTTGTTACATATACATGAATTCTAGAAAAAAACTAGAAAGAATTGTAGGCTTCTGGAACAGTTTATTCTATTTTTGAATAATTCTCAATTGAGAATTCAAATGAAACAAGACTTGTTTCATTTGAAACAAATTAGACGCATTTTCTCCAAATTTACCGTTCGCATTGATTATGCAAACGAACAGAACCTATTTTTATCCCGTATTTTACCAATGGAATTACATATT
>VOMN01001495.1:0-26059 GCA_014899125.1 Orchestia grillus
AAATTCAAAATTTATTAGTAACAAGCGTAAAGGTCCCCTTAAGTTGCAGTCGTATCCAGGATGTTTAATGTTCGCGACGGAGATTCTTTAAATCTGAGGGCGGAGACAGCGAGCGCTTCTCCATCAGTGAGTCAGCCGCCACTGACGCGTGGACGCCGTTCAGCCCCTGCACCCAACCGTGGTCTACTCCAGCCGTCTCTAACATGGGGTCCTGCTTCTGAACGCTGCATGCTGATCCTCAAATAAGATGTCTGAATCGTGAATCTATCATTTCTATTGAGACCAGCTATGTGCGTAGATTAATGTATAACATACGGGGCTAGTTACTAACGTGGTACCAAGTTTGTGCTTGATTTCATACACTCGTGCTTGCTTTCTTACGCTTGCTTGATCTCTCAATTAAGCTGTAGACCTCCGTTGTTCTCAGTCTCTCTCCATCAAAGCTGTACGTTCATTTACTCTAAATTTATCACGAAAGTCGGTATAAAATTTTCCCCGTAGGTTTTAGAATTAAGTGCATGTGGTTTGCAATTGAATGTTCGATTCGCAATTTTCCAATCATAATTAACAGAGGAAACTTGCTAAAACATGGAGCTTTTAACTATCCCGAGGCTAAATTTTCCAGCGTACCCGCCCTCGTAAGTGATAATCAGGCCTTGATCACTAGAAATTAACATCAAAGTCCGTTGCTCAGCAGGAAGAATAAATGCGCTATTAAAAATTCAGGGTTTCCCTCTTCTGTAGAGCTACTCTAAATATGCACGGTCTCGGCCCAAGTCCTTAGCGCGGCCTCAAACACTCGACTTGCCTCGTCAAGTACAGATTTTATTACCGTAGCCCTCACGTCTGATGGCCGTACGCTACCCCATTTTAGGCTGAAGAACTCAATCAAACTGGAAAATTCAAACACCATTTCGGCGTCTGCGTTAATGGTGCACTAATTATGCTTACAATATTCAGACAAATGGAAGTAAATCCGCTAATTCAAAGTTTTCAGGAATTATAAGCAAATAACAACATCAATTTTTCCCCACAAACGAGCTATTCACCACCGCAACATACGATTGAGTAAGAAAATTAAACCACACTCAAACACTTGCAGCAAATTCCCAATTAACGGGTCTCTCAATTTTCGCTCTAAATTATGATGTGAAAATAGAAAACCTCCGAGGAAGTCATTAGAAATGTATTACGTAGCAGAGGGAGTCAATCATCACGTCTAATTTCGCTAATAACTTCACTTCACACGTATTCTATCGGATGATTCCTTGTAACTCAAAATATACGAATCAATCGTTCTCCTTCAATTAAATTCGACTGCAATCATTGCAATAAATTTTCTATATTTCTCAAAAACTATCTTAGTTTAATGGGTTATAATTTTCCACTCACACGAGTATGAAGCCATTAAGAAAATTTGCAGCGAAAATCGAACACGGAACAAGCGAGGTCATTTTCAGGTCTAAATTATAGCCATGAAGGCGGGGCCAATGAACACTTTCACAACCAATGAGTCATATATGATGGACAGCTGTATTTTCAATTGTACATCACTCATTTATTGGTAGCGAAAATACGATCTCATCTAGCCTTTACCCCCATGATTTAGACTAATTTTTCCGTGTTCGACTTCCAGTTCATTTTTTCGCACCACGACTGCATTTTCAATCGCACCACGACAGCAGCATTTTCAATCGCACCACGACAGCTGCATTTTCAATCGCACCACGACAGCTGCATTTTCAATCACACCACGACACCTGCATTTTCAATCGCACCACGACAGCTGTATTTTCAATCGCACCACGACAGCTGCATTTTCAATCACACCGCGTCGCTCACACGCGAGCCCAAACTCCTTTCCTACAAGGCGTGGTCCCGCCAGGCGAGTGCGAAATTGGGTCTGGCAGTCCATGTGTTGAGAGCGGTGGTGCGCACACCAGTCCGCCGCGTCGCTTCACGGAACAGAAAGAAAGACCGCCACAAAAAGAGCGGAACAGTTAAGAGTCCGGAAACCTGGCTAATGGTGGACAAAGGACATTTTTTCAACTTACCTTCACGAGGTTGGTCTCGGTACTTCCGTATGCGCGGATACGCGCAAAATTTTACGTGCATTCACATGTATACTTATACATCGGAACATAAGAAAGTTACCAAGTTTTCAAGTGAACTACAATTATTACACTTTTTTAAAATTAACGAGATCGCAATGTAGGCACAGATCGTACGAGCAAATAAAAAGTCGAACAATAACAATTATCAAATTATAGCATTAATAAAAAAAACGTTCAGTTATACACGATGCAAACACCTCAAGTCTACAGGAAAGTTGTACGAACAAAATTGGACTTCAATAAATGGGAATTAAGGTGCAGTGAATCACGCAATGATTTGAATAATTCTAGGTGAAAAAAGGCTCTACACACATACACAAAGAGGCACAACAAAAAGGTGACTGTGAATACGGCAAGTAATACCTGGGAAACACAAACTGTTGCGACATTGACGCTATTGTCAAGAACGAGAGTTGACCAACTTGTAAACAATTTATATCTTGCAACGCAGGACGAACAATCTCATAAAATCTTTCATAAAAATGCTTCAGACGAGTACACTAGGCTTTCCTTGACCTCACTCCTTATAGAGATTATTCTTGAGTGTACTCGTTTGTTTTGGAGTGAATGAAAAAGCTGTTTCAACGCTACGCTTTCGTCCAAAACGTTCAATGAAAAGGGTTAAGACCAGTTCATAATTATGCTATTAAACAAATAAGAGTACACAGAATTTCATTCATTGATGCGCCAACTGCATAATTTAATTCTCTTGTGATGCACTAGAACATCGATGAAAATTTCTTAGTTAGAGAATTCAGACTTTACGAGCGCGAAAACGCACAAGTAGTATAGCAAAATGCCACGAAAAATTCTTATAACTAAAAAATTACAAATACATAATGACGCGGACGAAATAATAAATTCATAAAAAATATAGCGAAATTCTGAAACAAAGCTACTTAAAACTCGATTTATCAAGCGTTTCATGAACTCGCGTCTCCCACAACACAACGACGGAACTCCCACACTGACGATGTTTTTATTTTACAATCGGAGAGTATAACAAGAACAAGCAGCAATAAATGAAAGCCATAAATCTGAAAGGATGCTAGAAGCAAAAGGTATTTTTTCATGCTTTCGAATATACAACTTTAGATGCTGCTTTCAAACCTGCGCCACATGAATGAAGGAACAAAAAGTGATTGGAAATTCTTGCTCTCAACAAAAATGACGGAAAAATAAAATAACATAGATGGCACCACAAAAAGCACAGCGACCACAAACTGATAGACTTCGAATAAACAAACAGGACACAAGGGACACAAAGAAGCATAGAGCGAAATGCTACGAGTGCAACAGCAACATAAAGAGAAATTATCGGTTCTCAGCTCAGGAAAAGTGAGTCATCAAGTCCAATATTAACATCGAAACGATTTATTATTTCTACGGGAGTTCGAATGATACGATTGTCGTCAAAATGAGTGTTCCATTTAATACTTTTTTGCTAGCATATTTACCGACTTGATATTCATGCTGCTCTGAACAACTTTCTGCATCCGCAATACCGCGGGGGGTATTCAAAGTTCTTCAGAACCATCAACACTGTTCAGTTCTACGCAAAACGCGCTGCGCTCTCAGTGCGTTTGGGACGAGATGACACAAAGTTCTCCGAGTGAAGAACGAGCACAAACAATTTCTTACTTCGAGCCTGCTGACCGTGCTTCTTCTCCTCGCCCGGGCGTTGCCATTTTCATCAAAGAAATTCATCACGACCTGCATCACACACACCGTCAAGTCTTTGTGATTATGACACCAGTACAATGACACAACTAGCAATTTACTGAACCTGGCACGCTACGAAATTTATGGAAAGTATTGGGAAATTTCATGAATTTGACTTACAACTATAATTTTGAGGATTATCAAAATTTATTTTTAAATAAACATTAAGTTTCATTCAGAATATATAGGATTTAATCAAGCATTCTACACCTGCAACAATTACGTGAAGCGACTTCTTTCAAAAATCACGAGTATGTAAGAATTTCTTGTAAGTTTCAGTCCTTTGCAGAGCATATCGTTTCGTAGCTTACATTTTTGACTAAAATAAAAACTATATTTTTGTTTTCACACAAGTCTCTAGGTGCGTTGAGAAGATACACTAATTGCTCAGAAAGAAATTCGTATATAAATCTTAACTTTGAATTATTCTTTGCTTCAATTTTATTTTAAACGATCGTTGAACAATCGTTTTAAATATTCATAGAAAAATGATTTTATTTTGGTATGGTATCTGGAAGCAACACCAAGCTGTGAAGGGGATGTGGTGGCCCATGACACCTATTTTCCGTTCAAATTTTACGGTGATCAGCGAGGTGCGGCTGGCAACAAGCCCGTTCATGCCACAGCCGAGTCGGAATAGTGGCGTGTAACGGCAGGGATTCTACATCGAACTTCAAGATTTCAAGTCCGTCACTTTACAGATGACTCGAGGCTGAGAGGCGTGCTGCAGCTTAAAGTAGAGTTATCACAACGTTGATATTCATGGTTGCATTGTAAGTCTCTGTGTTGTGCAAATTAATTAAATTTAATCTAATCTAAATCGCAAAACAATAATTCATCTTATACGTCAAATGATGGAATTTCGACAGTCTTATAATAACAGATTCGCAACAAATATTGTCCAACTTAAACTTTCGAAGGCCGTAAAGATAAGACATGAAGCGGTCGTTTCAGACTCGTTAGGATAGTAATTGACAATAAACTTCAGCAAAATCTCAGTAACAGTAATTAAACCCTGCCTCGTACTAAAAATACAGGTGCGTTTAAAACGAAAAAATAAAACAAAAAGTAAAATCCGGTTTCCGTAGTTCATGTTTCCGAACAGAAAATGTTAAAACACAAATAAAGAAGGATGTACTTCATTTGCACCTGTCCTCGTAAATCTAAACTCATTATGCTCAACGAAATAAAAAATTTGAATTTATCTACCTTATAATGCAGAGATCCAAAATATATCACAGTCTACATGCACGTCAACACTTCAAGAACTCCAACGAGTTCTTCACTCAATTGAAAATGAACTATGTCAAACCACCGACAACTAAAAGTCAGATTCTTCGACAACATGTACGTATGAGATACGCAGAATGTGCAATGAACCCACACGAACAATGCATATTGTAGACATCGTATAACACAATGAACATTGATTGAACAGTGCATTTCCCTCTGCCATGAGAAAAGGACACGGGTTCGTTCAAATTAAGGATTTCTTCAATCCCTTTTCCTATTCACCGACAATAACAACGTCAGCGCAACAATCCTGGAACCGTAATGCGATTAAGAACTACTCCAGATTCGCACAATTCAGAGAAACACACCATCAACTATTCTAGAGTCCAATTGCCATTCGCCACCGATATGGCAGAGCTGAATGGAATAGACTAGACCCAATTCAGAGCATTATGAAAACATAATATTAGGAAATAATTTCAATTTCACACAAGTCTGGCGTCACCAATACACCACTCGTAACGTAAAATCGTAATCTCTCGAGTTACTTCTCAGACTTATTGGAGGTAATTATAGATAAACCCTTCAGTACTTTCAACAATGATGCGTTGTCTTGTCCATTTTTTCTTTTCCCAACTAGAATTAACTAGTCAACAGAATTATAATGGATTTCATATTCAACGAAGAAGCAACGACCAAAATACAAAGTTCGAAGACCGACTACCAAGAGGACTCACGCAACCTCCGTGTCTTACCCTCGTGCATGTCAAGCAGCGCGTCTGACCCCGGTCACTCTCAAGGCCCAGCTCCGTTCACACTAAGTGATCAGAAAACCCCAACAACGACATTTACATGAAAAAAGACTGTCTACAGAGCACACTCTTTTGAACTGATAACTTCATAATAAAATATTCACATCAGTGAAAACTAGAAATTAAAAGCATTCACCTTCATGCAGCAACCCATATTCCTATGCCTAGAGACATAAATTCAGCCATTATGCCTCCCACTTCACCATCCTACTCTAGAACTGTGCCAGGTCCCTCATGAACCGCACTTAGACCGTGATTTACAACGCATGTCATGTAACGTGATTTATTAAGCAGGATTATGTAATTATTTTGGTCGACCAGGACGATCGAAAAAGACCAAAGGTGCAGGGGTGAGATGAGGGTAAATTTCCGCCAGAGAAAAAAGGACGAGAATCATTGAGGAAAAACCATCCTTTAAATAACACGCCGGCCTAAAATAAAGTCTGCTCCTGTCTAGCTTCAGGTAAAACTTGCTTGAGAGTGTCACAACCAGAGGTGGTACATCTGCCGGAGGTGATCAGAGTTCCTAATAGAGGTGTCGCATGCTCTAGAGGTGTTAAACATTGTGTCTGCTTATCTAATGAGCAAGCACTTTTGAAAAGATGTTAAATGTATCCACCTATCCCTTGAAAACAGCTAAGTCCCCTTACACGATGGGAATAAATCACGTTCAAGTACACACACTCATTTAGAGTGAAATGATGGGGTAGATTGGAGACGCTTTATCCCACTATATGAAAACAGCCCAGTGTTGCTTGCTTGGTCCGTCCTTCTGTCACGCTCTTAAGGATTTAGATGGAAAATTCCCGGGTCCGAATTTCTAAGTAATCAGCGAGACTGTCAAAGAAATCAGTCTGTATCAGTAATACTTCGCACAACAATATTCCATTTCAGATTTACCGTAAATAAGAGGGCATCTTAAGAAATTAACATCATTGTCCCGCCATTTTTGTCGAGAAGCGTCTACTAGTGTATCAATAAGGGTGAACCCATACTAACAAAAGTCAACACTAAACAAGGAGTACGAAAGAATGTTTCGCCCATCAATTCAGAGCATTTAAAACGTCGTGTTAGCTACATCTCAACTATTTTATTATTGTAAATATATTCAACATTAGCTGAAAACATTGAAACTCAGATTCGCCCATTCTGAAAAGTCGACGACTTGCTAGAACGAGTAGTGAAATAAGGCAGAAATCAGCAATGGATAGAAATTGGGAAACACAGGAGTATAACTTCTCTAAGAGTTTGCCTTCGAAAAAAGTAACTCCTTCACAGAAAACGCACTGTGGAAAAATGTAAGGAAACACCAGGCAACGAATGGTACGTGGGTATAAATTTCGAACGTTGTTTAACTATGTGGTTCTTTGATTTCTGATGAAACTGCTGCCAATAGAGGGCAATTTAAAATCTTCTCAAAAAGCTTAATCTTATTGGAACGATTTTGTTAAATTTTATGTTTATCGAAAACATTGTAAAACTATTCATTCACAGCGTACAAATCCATCTCTAAAATTTCATGTCGTTAATTTACTTTCAGCAAAAAAAAGCATTGTTAATTACTACACTGATGCGGGTAGTGAACTTCCATTGTTTCTGCTCCAATAAGCCAAGAGCGATTTCTAAAGCTATTGTCTACAAAGAACCACAATATCAAACGAAATCATGTGTTTGTATGGCCGCAATTGCATACAAAACAGGTAACGAATAACCAAGTTTTTCCTATGGACTGCATATAATGCAACGTGTAAAATAGAGTTTCGGTTTTGAAAAACATCAGTTGAGAGCTGGAATTCTTTATCTGTCTCGTGTACTCGAGCATGTAATGTGTAAAATAAATATTGTATTTCTATTTTGCATGTTTTACAACTTTTATGATCAATTAAAATATATGAATATTCTCTAATTTTTGTACAAGATAGAAGTACTTGAAGTGTATCAACATCAATTCGAAGTACTGCAGGGTCCTTGAATATGTGTGTGTGCATGTGCCTTTTCGGGTGCTTGGTGGAGTTCCTACAGAACATCTGCGCAGATGTGTAGAGGACGCAAACAGAAGCTGGACAAGCGAGTTAAAAGGAACAAGGAGGCAGACACGCAGGTAATGAGGAAACAAGGAGGCAAACACGCAGGTAATGAGGAAACAAGGAGGCAAACACGCGGGAAATGAGAAATCAAAGAGAGCGTAATGGACACTTGAGAATAAATCTCCCAAGGAAACAGAATGGATGGAAACAAAAGAAAGGCAATGCCCTCGACCTGCCACCGGAGATGACCCAGAACTACGCAGTCGTCTCTCAAATATGACAACGGAACTGGAGTTTCGGGTCCAAACAAGCTATTTCGGCACAAAACGAAAATACAGTAACAGGACGGTGGGCGTAGCTCTGACTTTATGCTCACGAATAGCTCTCTATATAAAATACAGGAATAATAATCTACGACGATACAAGATACTTTGGAATTCCAGTGAAAAATTGTTCATTATTCTCTATCTCCTAAAAATACATCATGGGCTTTTCCAATGATAGCAGCACTCCCTGCAAGTTTCAAGGAGCATTTCTTTTATACGGAAACGACACCGGAGCTGCGTACGATTAACCCTAAAACATTGTACTGATAACGACGTCCCTGCAAAATAGAAATAATAGGTAGCTGTGCCTCGACCAGCAGTGAGCGGAACCAAGTACGAGTATGTGGGTCACACCGACCGAACCCTAACCATGAAAGCGTCCGAGCACGCAGTGACCTCCACCGGTCCCGCCAGGAGCAATTAGCGGCAACCGCTGCATGCACGAGGGCTGAGCGCTCGTAGCTCGTTTGTCTTGCAGTGCATGTACGAAATAATTTTGCTTTTCAATCTTATTAAAAAGAAGCGTAGAATTCACGTCACGTGCACAGAAATGGTTTTGAGTTCACATAAGTTTGAACCAGGTGTACATTTTTCAGTCGATACGAAATAAATTCGTTTTAGTGAAGATGATGGAGTTGGCGTTTCAGAATTATTTCAGATTTCAATGAGCCGCTTTATGAATCGCATAACATCGTTTTACTGCCTCTAAATTCACCACAAAAATCTAATAACCGTGAAATCAGACAATTAGAGTCGTTGTGACGACTGCAATAATTCCAGGCATGACAATAATGCAACGAGATGTAATCGCATGAGGATTTTACGTCTTGACTTTCGACCTGCGAGACACGCGGGCAAAATATTTTAGAAGAAAATGATGGGAAAAATTCTGAAGGAGATCTGAGAAAAACGACTGTGGAACTGGATCACAGCAACGATATCGAAACAGGAATACCAGAACGACCCCAAAATTAGAACAAAGCAAAGATTTGAAACTGGAATACAGAAAGAAAGAGAAGTTCGATGCAGTACAACTACCGAAACGCAGATAATAATTAGACTATTATTTCATTGAAGAGAACACTATCAAATCAAACACAAGAGAGTTAGATTTAATAATCCCATTAAAAAACAGATGACAATCCACTAATAATTCTTCATGTTCAATCGGAACTTCGATGAAGTGAATCGAAAACTTCTTGAAGACTTTTATAGCGTAAATTGTGAAGTTCTCTTCTGTGGTTCCTCAAGCAAAACGCATACAAGATATTAGAAGCTCATACTCCTCTATTACGGTACAGAACAGTATCTTAGTAGATATGGAAAATCATAGAAGCGACTCATTACGTTCATTAGAAAATACATAGACTTTTCCTAACTAAGCGTAAGAAGTTACGAAATAGAAATATTAAGAAAAATCTAGAGAACATAACACCAAAAACATAAATAAATGATGTTCCGGAGAGAAGATCAAAAATTCACAGCAAAAAGGTCCAAGGGCTCACCTTATTTTCTTCGACTTTGGTGAGGCTCAGGTTTCTCCTGTGTTTGGGCGCCCACTTGGAGAGCGGGCCTCCGATGTCCAATTTCTTGGATGAACCCTCGCCATCGTCGTCTTTGTCGAGTTCGATGGTGAATGCCGTGGCTGCCCTTCTGCTCTCCGACCCGGTAGAGGACGCTCCATCTCCTGACGCACCGCCACCGTCAGCGTCGCCTTCAGGAGTTCCCCCGACTGCCCCCGGCACTTCAGGGCCAGGTTTAGAGGCCGTCGAAGTGGCTGAGGACGATGTTGCGGGATCAGCCGAAGGTGCAACGACGTTATTGGCACTCGGTGTAGCTTCGGCACTGATGTCAGGGTCAGAATCCTTCCGGGGAGATTCTGAAAAGAAGAAATCCACGTTAGGCTCAATCCATCTTGAAAATATTATGGTTACATTTTCCCCAAAAAATTTAGGTATGATTAACCTTACGAGAATTTTTTTATCAATAATATAACTATAGCCAAAATATGCATAAATCGCACAAACCCAGTCCTTGCAGTCCTAAAAATTGTAGTTCACAAACATGAGCCAAAATTAAATTATTATTTAATTAGTTCATGGCTCTCAAGCCACATCGAAGGCGATCTCAGCAGAACCAAAAGAAGAGACCATTTAGCATCGACCACAGGGAGCGTAGAAGCTATGCACTGGTGTGTTCAACGCAGGATTCCCTGTGCATAGAAACGGCAAATTAAGAAGGAAGAGGAAGAAAAAATAAAGAGCAATCAGCGAAGAAGGCACGAAAATTGAAAGAATCAACATGAATACGAAAGAAGTCCCGAAAGCCCAACTAAAGCTGCGGTAAAATCACGGTGCTCTCCTGGGGCACAGTTGCCTGTCCTATGCCCCTCTGAGGGGTGCTAAATTACAATATTTACTAGAGTTTTCCTTAGTGACCCACAGCAGCGCACAAAACGAGACTGGTCGTATAAACACTTATTGGACAGACGACAAACACAATGGATATTTTGGGCGAGACACTCTTTGGAGCCCTAGGCAAATAGCTCTTCAACTTTTGAAAATTTGGCCGGATCGCGTTGTAGTAGAAAAAACTCAGAATAGAAGATTTCGTAGAGACAGATCACATAATTTACCGATTGTTGAAAAAAAATATTCTCGAGAAACATAAAACAACTTTTTCAACAAAGTAGATAGATCGTGATAGACTTATTCTCGCATTTTTCCGAGGAATGAAGTTCACACTCCCAGAAAACAAACGGAGACTCAGGGAGACGGATCTACAAATAAAAATGGATGAAAAGCTCTTCAGGAGGGATATTTACAGGGAGGATTCAATGCTGCACGAAAAGAGCCATTCAGCAATCCGCAATTGAGTTAAAGTAAATTCTGTTCGAAGCTGTACGCCTCTGTCCAAAGCTACACGTCCCGATCCAAAGCTACACGCCTCTATCCAAAGCTACACGCCTCTATCCAAAGCTACACGCCTCTATCCAAAGCTGCATGCCTCTATCCAAAGCTACACGTCCCGATTCAAAGCTGCACGTCCCGATTCAAAGCTGCACGTCCCGATTCAAAGCTGCCCGCCTCTATCCAAAGCTACACGCCCCTATTCAAAGCTACACGTCCCGATTCAAAGCTGCCCGCCTCTATCCAAAGCTACACGTCCAGATTCAAAGCTACACGTCCCTATTTAAAGCTGTACGCCCCTATTCAAAGCTATACACCCCTACTCAAATCTACACACCCCTACTCAAAGCTACACGTCCCTGTTCGAAGCTACACGCCCCTGCACGGCGTCCTGACGCGCAACAGAGAGCTTGAGTAAGCACTTTAATTGTACGATGACGCGTGTTGTCTCGAAAGTGGTTCGCTAACAAAATATTAATGCATATTTAGATGCGGATATACGTAAAATTGTAATCATATCTGCTTCGTCAAAATATGTGCATCATTCATAACACTTATATGTACATCATTCGAAACACTCATGGGTACATCATTCGAAATACTCACGGGTACATCAGTCGTAACACTCACGGGTACATCAGTCGTAACACTCACGGGTACATCAGTCGTAACACTCACGGGTACATCAGTCGTAACACTCACGGGTACATCAGTCGTAACACTCACGGGTACATCAGTCGTAACACTCACGGGTACATCAGTCGTAACACTCATGGGTACATCAGTCGTAACACCTCAGCTGACGTCGAATAGCTAGTGGCGCCACTTGATATTCCTCGACTAGGTTGGGAAAATTAGCATATCCATCCATCCCCAAAAATATGAAGAGTTTACATCTAAATGAATTATTTCATCTAAATGAAATTAAGTAGTAAAATTACGAGCACTGAGTCCCAGAAATTTCTCATTTTGTGTAATACCCAAAATACATCTCAATTGTAGACTTAAAACTCAAATTCTTGCGATTATTCGGGCTAACCCAACTGCTACGATAATGCATTTAGTCCTCTGCATCGCCAGTATGTACCAATCGTTTCTTATTAATTTAAAATCAATTCGTTAATTTATACAAGATTGCCAAGCAAAAATGAATTCTCCCTCCCTCGCATAAATCAACGGACGGGTAAATACACGAACAAAAACATTTTCCAATCGTTAATCGTCGGACTCGAACGTAAGCATTCCTCAATTTGAAATATATGGAAATAAATTACTTCACCGCAATCTCGAAATAGAAACGCATTCCATTGTACCAAATATTTCGACACACCAAAATTCTTCAATCGTCAACCATAAGATAACACAATTCTCAATAATCAACAATAAGACAAATATAATCCTTGATCGTCAACCGTAAGACAAATATAATCCAAGATCGTCAATCGTAGGACAACGCAAACCTCGATCGTCAACCATAAGACATCAACAAATTCCTCGACCAACGACCATAAGACATCAACACACTTCTCGATCATCGACCATAAGACATCAACACAATTCCTCGGTCATCAATCGTAGGACACCAGTGCAACCCTTGACCGTCAATCATAACCCAAGCTAACTTTTTTCCCAAAGCATCTATAATTATCTATCACTTTGGAATCACAAATATATTTTCAAGTTATTTATAAATCTATCAAAGGGGCGACGAAATAGTTAGAGAAGAGACCTTCAATCGTCATCCAAAAGACACCAACTCACACCTCGATCCTAAATTTCCGTACACGGACGAGTTCTTCGTTCCACCTTAGCAGGTGAGGATCATTAGACAATCCACCGAAGGCTTCAGACTGTCACAACCTTGAATGCCGCACGCAATGTACGACCGGCCAGAGGCAGCTGAAGTTGAAGCGTCTAAGCACGGAGCGTCAGGGTGAAACAGTTGAAAGAAAATTTACGATCTTATTTCCCGGGGATAAACAACGGAATGTCGCTCTCAACCTGCGTCATTTGCACGAGGGCTGAGCGCGCAGTCGCTGAACACACCGCACTCCGAGACGAGCAATGAACGCTGTAGACAACCCATACAGACTAGAGAATGAAGCTGCCGAAATTTGCAGCAACTCCCTAGATAGGCTGTAAAAGATTTTGTCAGCGTCCCCTCAACAATTGAAGTGTACACCTGGTAGTATGTATTGTACCGTAAAGTTGATAGAGAAAACATTTATTGAACTTGGTATATTCACAACATGAAAGAATAACTTTTTTAATCCAGTTAACAGCCATTCGGCTGAGTTACTCGAACTTTTCGTCCTTTAAACGTGCGAATTCCCTTGTGTTTTTATTCATTTGTTTCCTTACTTTATTTTGGGAGCAAGAGTCATAATGTATTAAATTTAATAACTTGACCGTAGGGTTTGCACCGTTAGTTTCGACAGGCACGATACATGCATAACAAATTATATAAAACAGGCTTCATTTCACGGACATGATGTAGCATGACACCGCGCACGCTAACGGCTGAACAACATGTGAGCAAAGATACACTTCTACTGCATCAGACTCTACACCAACAATTTTGGTGCCCACAAAATGTGAAAACTTACATCAGTACAAGTCCATAAATACATCCATGAACGCGCCGACTTTTCAGAACCTCGAAAACAAATCGATCGCTTGAAAATGTTTATACATTCTTCAGCTTCAAAGAACATGTACGTAAAAGTAATATTGACATCTAAGGAATAAGTTATTATTCAGGATAAAAAAATCCACATTTCGAGTACTAAACACAAGCGTAGAATACAATATTATATAACGTTCCCATAAAAAATACTGTACATGCGCTGAAAGTTGAAAAACGAAACCGTTTTTACCAAATGCATCTCCAGTTAACAATTCGTAAGCATTCAATATTGTCGCATGATTATTAAAAATGAATTCACTGAACAACCGATATCAAATCAGTTATAATACAAGTTAAACAAGCACAATAATCCAATCAATGTAATTAATTAGACAAGGACCGCGACAGACCACAGCATCTGTACGCTTCACAACAATGCGAAAGCTACCTCAAATGTTGGAAAATGAGGTTTCTTATGTGTAGAACACAAACACGTGTAGCAAGGGCTTCGTCAGCTCCACAACGCTTCTAATTGGCGTAGCACCCGCACTGAAGCTCACCCCAGAGGAATACAAGCTTCCCACAAGTCTAGCAACGCAGCAAGTGCTGAGCCCTCGGGCCCCAGCGAGAGGCACTGAATGATTGGTGTTTATTGAATCTGCGTGCAGTGTGTGAGATATTCGACGGCCACAAATATTGCAGTAAACATCCAAGCAATGAGGGGTAGCTCAGTGACGAACCTCTCTTTCAGTGTAAGGCTGTTGAGAAACTGTGCTTGTTTTAGTCATGGATTCAAGGGGACGTGTAATTTCTAGAATCGAAAGGAAAGAAAGTGTAATGTACCTACGAGAGAGCAGCGGGTACTCAAGCTTTCAAATTTGCAAGATTCAAAATTTAAGCGAGACCATGCGGTTGAAACCCAAATTATTATGTAAACAGGAGAGTAGAGTGACAGGATCGGCGAATCTTACCTTCAATTGCTCATCGTAGAGATCAATATTTTGCGTATCAATTCAATACATAAGAAACAAACACTACTAATGATCACATAGATTAGAGAATCATAAATTACCACGTTAACTAATTATTGCTAAGTTTCTTATTTAGTGTCAGAATCATCTCGCATGTCGCAATTTGCATACACTGCATAAAAGTGATATCCATCCTGAAGACCTGAATTACCCAACTGATATTACAGAGCGTAAAAATTGATCCTTTTTTATTAAGAGCCAAATTCCTCGCTTTGCTCCTCTACCGAATTTTGAAGCTAAACATGTTTGAAGCTAAATAATTTAGAAGCTAAACCACACCACTAGAGGTGGGTTGCATAACTGCCCCATTACTCAACATTACAAAAAAACATGCGACATTACCATTAGTTCTCACCATTTTAAATACACACAAATGGACGCATGATTTAAACTTGTGTTTCATTTCATCATATAACATGTAACATATTATATAATATAAGTAAGATGTCGTAACAATATAACGCACATTGTGCGTTGAAAGTCGTGTATCGCTACATGTACAAGAAAAAGCTACAACGCGCTAGTTCTCCACACCAGCAGACGCCTCCAGTTTACACTGAGGCAGTACAGTTGTGAAGTGTAGTAGCTCCTTCAAAGTTCTACTTCATCGACCACGGGTTCGCGAGAGCACCACGTGCGCTCATGCAAGTTGTGGATGACGTGCAAGTACTCAAAGTGTGATCTATACTGGCACAGTTATGCACAACAGCAGATGGGGCATTAACCCTTTAAATAACGTATGTAGCAGTAGTATAAATAGCTGTGCTTTAGTGACCCAGATTATCTCGCACCGAAAAAGAAGGGACCATTTAGTATGGACTCTAGAAAAGGGAGAATCTATGCTCAAGGTGTGTGCCTGTACATAATCCCTTCCGCAGAGAAAACGTTCGTTAAAACCGAAGACGAAGAAAAGGCAAATAGAAGATAGCGAAGGTGTGAAAATTGGAAAAAGCAAAATGGGCACGAAATATAGAAGTCAAGGAGGTCTATCTATACCTGAGGTAACCCATAACCTAACATTGCCCCCTGAGGTCGCCAGTCTCCTTGGCATGCGATAGACAAACCTACTAGCCTAAGCCTACTTACTGCCTATGCTATGCCTCTGGGGCGGTTAGACGGGATACCTTGCAATAAATAACTTTATGATCGAAAATTAATTATTTTCGACTAATAATTATCACTTTAATTTGGAAAATACAATATCTGTTAATGAAAAAATGACAACTAAAACAAAGAAACATAAAAACACTATGTTGGTAGAATTAAATTTAATTTTGGTCAATTTTGAACTATGGTACACATGTGAACATTTCCACAACCAACCAAGCCACCGCCATTGCACCTATGCTAATAGTGAAGCAACTCGGCGACTGTTACTAGAGCGCTTTGCTACGATTAAATGCAAAAGCCAACGGAATTTCAAGCCACGAACTTTGTTAATGAATTTTAACTCCCATCAATCCGATGGTAGTGGTAGAATATATCTAAATTCAATAAATCAAATTGTAGTTGTACAGTATTACCAGTTACAATCAATCCAATGTTAACAGTACAATACAACTAGTTGTAATAAATTCCATATTTTGTACTGTATAATAAGTTCCAACGAATCCAACGGTAGTTGCGCCATAGAACTAATTTCTATAAATCAAATGGTAGTAGAAAAACAACGAAATAACCAATGGATTTGAACTTATACAAACGCAATGCTAGTCTTACACTTCCCACAAGCGCTAACCAAGTCACAACAAGCAGCAACGCAGCAGCAAATGCAGGAGGATATTCAATGAGCATGAGGGACTGCCCTGACCAGCGTCCTGTGACCACTGATGGAAATGGTGGCAGTGGCACTGGCGCAGGCAAGGATAGACTTTTCCCTCCAATACCAATTATAATAATGTAGAGAAGTGAAGCTTTGGAGTAGTTCCAAGTCATGCGACACATACTTGCACGAATATTGGGTTCCGGGTGTGGATGTACAACATCGAAATGTGTCCGAAAATACGCAAGGGCTATAATAAAAAAGTTAACAAAGACCGCACCCAGACTGCATAAGGAATTGTGTATCAAAACATACACATATGTAATACACTACAATGAACCTATTTAGAAGATCGATAAATTCTCTAACACAAGAGAGAAGTACACTGAATAGCATATTTTAGTTCTTACAGGCCATTTCGAAACAAAGAAGAACAAAAGAATAAAAATTAGATAACGGAAACACAGATAAGTCGCTGATGATTACGATGTGAAAATATGTTTTCTTTATTTGTGTACTAAACAAATAAAAGTAATAGAACTAAAATCAAGGCAACGATCAGTCGAAGAAAACATCAATCGTAAATCAGACCATCAAAAACGAGGCCCATCGAAAACCAGGGCACAAACTTTTTGGCCAATCGGAAACCAGACCAACCGAAAACCAGACTAAACGAAGACCACGTCAATCGAAGACCACGTCAATCGAAGACCACGTCAATCGAAGACCACGTCAATCGAAGACCAGATCAAACAAAAACAAGATCAATCGAGTAACAGATCGATTCAATACCACATCAATCGCAAACCAGATCTATCGAAGATTTTATCATTGGAAAACCAGATCTATCGAAAATAGAAAAACCTTATTAGTCGAATACTAGATCAGTTGAAAATTACATGGATTATCCGCTGCGCGCAACCACAAAGCATAGAAACAAGTTCTACACGCAGCCACTAAACTCAGCGCAGCGTCGACCTCGGCGAGCCTTCACTACACGACGTTTAAGGACGCGCTCTGCAGAAACACTTACCTTCGTCCTCCTAATATGGAATCAGAACTGGATTAGCGAACGTGCTGACTTGCCGCTGGACCTTCGATTAATGACACAAATTGCTGAAATGGTATTGAAGTTCATATATTAACACCAAGAGTGTGTACTTACGAGCCCTTAAAAGCTATCACCACTGTAATGCAGAAGTGATACAGACTCTTGAAAAACCAGTTATACAGATTGCTTTACAAATTCTTGCAAGACAGCTTCACAGATTTCAAAGACGAAAGAGGATGTAAAATGATAATAGATTTAAACATGTAACATTTGATGACGATGAAAAATAGCGTCAGCACGACGACATCGCACGTACGCCAACGAGACAAAATTAACGAGGAGATAGAAGAAACAACAATTAGAGAACGTTTGCCTATAAAATAAAGGTAAAAAAACGACTGAAAAACGAGAAAAGGAAAAATAATGCCTTATCAGTTTTTACAGAAACTTGATTTTGCTGTTAAAAAAAAATAATCTTCTTCATTAATAGCTATTGTATTTTCAAAACTGAAGTGCTACTTATTAGTTAGAAAGAACTCGTTTTCGATAATAACGTAACGAAAGTTAGTTCCTGTAAGTAATGCCATTTAACCCCTCTGTCGCGATGCACGCTCTTCAGGATTGAGTTGTGTATTGTCACAAATGTACGAGAAGCTCTAACAACGATACATGAAAACACGTTAAACTAATGACTGTTCTTCTCGTTATCTGCAAGCAATTAATACTAACCAAGGGCGGAGAGTTTCTTAGCGCGAAACTTGACGGGAGTCAGGTTGAGACGGGCAAGCTTCAGAAAAGAAGCCGATGAAGGAGATTCGTAGTTATTGGAGAGAGAAGACCCGAACCTTGGCGACGAACTTCCTAGAGATCCTGAACTTTCATCTGGACGCGAAGAGGTCAAACTGGAAGGACCAAATCGATTCCACATTCCACTAGTAAACCTCGTCGCAGATCCACCATCATCGATGGTTTTCTCCAAGGGCGGCAGGCTGCTAAATCTGGTAGACGACAAGCTCCGGAAGACAGACCCTCCCCCACCCCCCGAAGAAGAAGGGAGACTACTCGTGCTGTAACCATGGTCTTTGGTAGGGGAATCCAACCCAGAAGGAGTTGGGGACTCGGAAGATGAAGGTGTTAGCTCAGTTCTTCCTCCAGCCGCAAAGTACCGGGGAAATTTCGTTGCCAGTTTGGGGCTAGAACATGGGTAAGGAAGACTCTCGTATTTGCTGGGACTGAGGCTACGTGGAGGCTTTTCAGGAGACGAGGCGTCAGACTTGGCCTGGACAGGAAGGCTTTCAAACTTGTTGATGTAAGTGCGGGTGAGGCTCTCGGAGTTGCTGGGGCTGGTCCCTTCGTACTTGGGGCTGGTCCCTTCGTACTTGGGGCTGGTTCCTCCGAAGTATGACGAAGACTTGTAGGGAGAGAAGAGGGGTTGCCCCCCTTCACTTCCAGTTAGTCGCATCGTAAAAAATGGCACTATCAAAAACAAACACTGATGTAACCTCACAATAACATCTCAATCACATGAACTTTTTTCACAATGAATAGGGTTGACTTACACCATCATTACATTTGAACACTATTATAATTTCAATGCAAATCATTTAGGTTCACCAACACTTAAACATAGCAGATCTGAAAAAAATGTAAGTCATAAAGCATTTCAAATGGATGGAAAAAATGTACGTTGCTCAATGAAATAATTTTCCCGATAACGCTTTGCACGGATGAAAAAATAGTTCCGCGTATTGCTAAAGAAAAAATTAGGTTAAGAGCCGCACGCAGTAAACATTACGATACAGGAATTGAGCCATAAGTTAATAAACTGTATATTCAGAGGCCGATCCACGAAATGATCAAAACCAAACCAAGTGGTTCATCCTAAGGCTACAGTAACTAAAACACAACGTACGGATTGCTCAACGGAAGCAAAATTGACAACATTCAAGTAAATAGGTCGCTGAAGTTCATTCCATTGAGTGGGCGGACGACTAACGTGATTACAACGAGAGAGGGGCGGCGTTCCTCGGTAAATTGACATCCAGTGACTACAGCTTTATTCTGCCAAAGACTTTCACTGGCGCACAAGAAGAGCCAAACCAACAGATCGCAAATCAGAAGAACCATGGCTAATTGTTAAGAGAAGCACGCACGCAACGCCACGCCCAATGACATTAATTGATTAAAAGCTCTCTCTCGAGGGCCACATGCAAGAATTTAGCGCCACTCACGTACGACCCATCATCAGAAACACAATCGACTGAGTCTCTTCTGCTTTGTTCCACCGCGCACAATAACGAGAAGGAATTCAGGGTTAGCAATAACTTACTGTAAGATTGTAATCCAAAATACCTTTGTTCAATGGATATTGCATTGCATCCTGAATTACTTAAGTTGACATAACCCAATTTGACCTGAATTTTTCCTTCTGATATAAAATATTCTCATATTCATGTGCTTTTTTATTCTCATTTCACACTAGACAAAGACACTAACGTGTACAGATTTTAAGCGCATATCAATTTGCTCGAATCCAACATAACCGCAACGCTTGATAAATAATTATTTCACCAGGCTCGCTCGACCAACATACGCTCGTGATCATTAAAAAGTGGACAGAAAATACCCTTCTTTATTTTCTGTTACGAAGTAAAACGTGGACAAAATGCGTCAACACGAGGACGTGCTTGGAATGACATCGACACCTCCGACCCCGGAAGAAAATCCTAAACTTATTTATTTACCGGAGACCTATCGTTCTCGCGCACAATTTAAGCGGTCTTCCATGAAACACAGAGGCTGCTTGATTCGATTGGACCCTCCGTGAAACTCGGAGAATGAATGATTCGAGTGGCTCTACGTGGAAGCCATTTTTAAGTTTAATAATGTGTCCATTTACCGTGCCCCGCTACTGCAGGCAAGCGAAGCAACGTGAGGGTTAGCTGAAGCAGAATGATGCAAAAAAGGAATACAAAGTTAAATGAGGCCAAAAATCGACAAATCAGGCATGCCCAAGTGGTGAAATTAAGTTCATCAAAAATCTAGATACAAAGAAAATTGAAAGATACTGTTTGTCCTAACGATAAATTTAAGGAATTTGTGTTGCTGAGTTTGAGTGTAGCTACAAAGGAAACTGTTCATGAGCACATCTTCAAAAAACTATTATTCCTAGTTAGTTTGAAGCTGCTTATTCACATGGAATAGGATCCAAGAGAGCGAAGAAAAGGGACCATTGACTATGGACTATAGCGAACAGGAAATCTACGCACAAGGTGTGTTACCACACATGATCCCTTGCGCATCGAAACAGCAAGTAAAGAAAATTAAGAAAAGACAAGAGATAGCGAAGAAGATATGAAAACGAAAGAAGCAAAGTGGGAACGAAAGATAGAAGTCCTGAAGACCAATCAAAAGCTGACGTAATCTAGATATATCTTCAAGTATTCTAAGAAAGAACTGAGAAGCAGCCTTACCCCAGGTTGCTATTCGATATATTCGAATCATTATACAAAAATCACTACATTAGCGTTCAAGGTTTCAATTCGAAATGGACTAGTCATCGAAAGGTTCACATCTCTATTTCGGAACGGTGTACCGGACATTGTTGAGCTTGAAAAAGCCACGTACGACATTAAAGAAAGAATCAAATTAAGTCAGCCTAGGAGCTCTAAGAAAGCTCCAATAATATGTGGTGCAGCTGCAGGGAGGCAATACCTCCAGCAGTTAACATTAGATCAAGTTTAATAGCAAGAGAGATTGTCAATGGTGATGGGTCTCCGGCTGAGTCGGACAACATGTACGCCTGATCATTAACCATGGACGATTTAGCTTGTACGACCTAAAATAAGACTTATAGAAAATTAAGGGCTAAATTAGAAATCGAGAGTTTCATCGTTGTTGCTCACAATTTAGGCAATTTTCTCTGTTACTCGAAGACTGTTTGATTCGACTAGATCGCTAGCACTTAAATCACATTTATCCAGGACAAATCTTTTTCGTGTAACTGCTTTAGGTTCCTTTTCCTGATCCACAACTTGGATAACTTGAAAATTTATTGCGGTTTTTAGATCTCAGGGCAAATAGGATTACCAATAAAAAGCAATGCACTTTAAGAACACAATGTTCCCAGCCGCGTGTTGTATTTATCAGTCAAGAGAGTTAGGACTGCAAAAATTGTATCTTTTACTCGAACATAGTTACGCGTTGCCTTTAAAACCCATGAGGAAATACTCTATTTATAACCAGTCATTTTGGTCCATGACCGTAACGTTCTCCCTGACATTAACGCACCGGAAGATAATGCAAAAATTCCATTCCAGTCGTGCGTGTGAAAGTACCTGAAATTTTACATTTTATTCCATCATATTTTGTGCAGGAGACAGGAGGCCAGAGTGATAGTAACTGGTTATCTTTCTCTTTTGAATCTGTGGTCTCAACCCTTAACTACATGGCATACCAGATGTGGCACAGGCCAAATATTTACATAGGTACCTAATACTGAAGGTTGATTTCGTGATAACTTTTTAGCGGAGATCTGACTCACTCGAATTGTAACAAGTGCATTTGATGATAAATTAAACCATCACAACTTACTTATTGCGTTCATTCCAATAGTGAAATGCTGCAGTAATTCATGCAGTGTAGGGTTAACATAAAAGATGCCTCATCTCTCGCATAGACGAAGACGGCGTCGGTGCAATGCACCGAAACGCTTCAAAAAACGACAAGAATGAGGCAAGCCGTCGGTGGTGTTGTTGTTTTTTTTTGGCCTGGACGCCTGGAGGCACCGCCAGTCGTATAACGGACGACCAGCCAGCGAAGGACGGAAGACTTACGATTGGGAACAACAAAACGCATTTTGAAGTGCGCCAACTGAGGCAGAACATCGAGCAAGGGACATCTTCCGCGAGCGCTGGAAAATCATTCTCTCGGAAATACTTCATGATAGTACAGGCACGAAATTACATAGAAGTCCGGCGACACACGCTAAGGAAATGTTGTTCATTAGTGTCAGATCCAAAGTTTAGTTTAGATGGATGTGCAAGACTATCGGTCGACTGCAGGCTGTACATATTAAGATGAGTGTAATAGCAAAATAATTGTTTATGAAGCGTCATTACGTAGAGAAATATGAGTAAGTACACCGACCAGAGAGCGATTTAAAAAACATATATGGCTTCAGCTACCCACGTATACATTATGAACGGGAGCACATCAATTAATTTAGCGTAGAAAAGATTTTCACAGCCATTGCAGAGTTGGACCTCCAAACTGTCGCGACTTGGCGCGCAAGGACACACGGTCGAAGACGTGTTTTCGACCCCAGAAAACGAGTTCATTTCATAACATCGAAATACTACCGATAAAAACTTCAAGCAGCATAAGCACTCATACGCGTGATAGGAAGGGCTAGTAAAAAGTTCGATGCTCGGTCGGGCACCAAAATACATCGCAGCAAAATACAAGGACGTTCATTTGGAGCTCATAGCAATGGAGGACGCTTTGCGAGGCAGCGAAATGCAAAGCCACGTCGATGAGGACTTCTGGGGAGAATCAAACCATGAATTTCAAAGGCAGGAGTGCGCGATAAGCTCAGGTGTGTTGGTGTGCTCAGGGGGGTGCTGCGAGGTGTGTGGGTGCTGCGAGGTGTGTGGGTGCTACGAGGTGTGTGGGTGCTGCGAGGTGTGTGGGTGCTGCGAGGTGTGTGGGTGCTGCGCGGTGTGTCGGAGGTCCAAGGTATCTAAGTACTACAAGGTGTATGTAGCGAGTGAGGTAGAACTTCAATAGAAATGTACGTTACACACGGCAAACCAAGAGCTACGAAAGAATGTGTTTACGCTTGTTCTTTGCAGTACGTTACTTATTACCTATAAGTGGAGTTTTCTCATACATTTCGTCTGGGTACCCTTCTTTCATTTCAAAGCAAATTGAAGCAAAAAATATTTTCTGCTGCGTGGCCCCATAGATGGATCAATTTACCCAAGAAAAATGACATTGTCGCAGGAAATATGCTCGAATGCAGCATGAACTGGAACCTCAATAGCTTTAATTACCCACACTTTCTAGAGCAAGTTTATCTGAATTTTACTATGAAGTCAATTTCTCGTCACAATATCTATTCCGTTCGTGACAAAATAGAATTGAAAGATGCGCCGCCAACTGCCGACGCAAGAGAGCGTGTCCGATGCTACCGCAACAAGTGCTACATCAGTTGCGCTCATCACGCGTCACGACGGACAAAATATCTCAAAAGTGGTAAAAAACTATGCTTCTACTTTTAGTATTAGCTTCTTGTTTCTCGTTGTCATTCACCACTGGCAGTGCCGCAGATTACTTGTCTATAAGTATAAAAAACATAAGTTTAATCTCCAAGTACAAAAAAGTTCATTGGTCCATATCACTCGAGTGTTAATATTAGTAGTACTAGTAGTAGTATTAATATCAGTAGTACTAGTAGTAGTATTAATATTAGTAGTAGAAGTAGTAGTAGTATATAGTATTAGTAGTAGTGATAGCAGCGTTTCAGTAACTGTCTTGCACCGAAGGAGTAGAGACCATTTAGTATGGGCTTGGGAGAACGGGGAATCTGTGCAGAGGTGTGTACCCACGCCAGATGCCCTGCGCATAGAAACAGTAAGTTAAGAAGGAAAAGTAAGAAAAGATAATGAATAATCAGCGAAGAAAGCATGAAAACGGAAAGAAGCAAAGTGGGCACGGAAGATAAAAGTCCCGAAGGCCTATCTATACCCGAGATAACTTAACAGTGCTCCCCTGGGAGCTCTAATACCCATTGCATAGGATAGACAAACCTAACTAACCTGATCCTATTGCGTATGGCCTACCCTGCGCCCCCTGAGGGGGCATTATCACTGGAATGTAATCGATACCACAACCCTTCACGGCGCATCGCAACATGCATGGCGCCGTGAACTAAAACACCAAAATCATCACACCACCATTACATGAGAATTACTTTTGTTAGAACGATGAAAAATAAAGTGACCCTTGAACCATTAGCACGTGTCCTGTGCAAGAGCTCGGCCGCTCCTCTACCACTCACGTAGCTCGCCCGAAATAGAAGATTTCACTTCACCTATTAACTTCACGCGGCAAGCCTTTGGATCGAAAGGACACAAAAGCGAGTGGAAAACGAGTCAACATTTTATTGGACAACCGTAGGCTCAGTCAATTATTTACACAATGACATCAGAGCAAGGAAACGATACGTCTCGCCGAGCCTAAGATGGGTGACTAAGGCACAACATTCCAAGGATACAAGACTTTCCCAGCTCATTTACAGACAGAAAAATACGTTGATTGGTCAGCCTTTGTGACGTCTGACGTCATCTCGCAGAATGTTGCATGGAGAGTCCACAAACGAAGAAGCATTTAATCTTTTAATCTTTTAGAGTTGATATTTGCGGAATGAATTCATAGACCTACAAATAATTTTTTATTCCAATAGAGGGAGACAAATTATTTTCTCAGAGGGAATCGATGTTATAATGATTATCGTGCAAGGAAATGTTGGATTTAATTTACATGAATGTGTTTTTAAGACAAATACATCCTTCAAGACTTGTAAAAAAATAGCAATGGCACCAGCAGACTCGAAAGGCTTGAATAGACTGCGCAGCGCTCGGATTGCAAAGGTAATTTATGGTACTCGAATGACAGGCAATAAAAGTACAACTTTAATTAAGCCATTCACATAATACGGAAAAACAAAAAATTACCTAATAAAATACGGACCAAAATAATCCAGTCAGAGCGCTGTCCGGAAATAATACATAAGGAGAACCCCCTGCGTGTGGCAACGAAAAAGACAACTCGTGCTCATTAAAAACCAAATGCAAATCTATTCACACGAATCGTCACTGTGCTCAAATCGCAAGTCCACTATGAACTCCAAAGTTAAGACGCTGCCTATAAATTTGATAGGATAGCCATTTAAAAATAATTTTACTATAATTTTTTCCACTGTCATTGCCTTAGAAATATATTCTGAAATACAAGAGGTTTGAACGTCTGGCATGAAACGTCTCAAGCTCATTTTCATTCGGTTGGTTTATCAGATATCAGACGCAAATGTCAAAGCTCCAGCGTATCTCACCTTAAAAAATTCTAGTCTCACTATTTCTCTGATTGTAATTTCTTCAGTTGAAATCTCTGTATTCAACAATTCACCTGTCTAGGCCTCATTTATCACCTACCAAAGTTTCATCCATCACATGCGTAGGCTTCATCCGTTGCCTACCTAGGTTTTGGTCGTTACCTACCGAAGTTTTAGTCGTTACCTACCTAGGTTTTATTCGTTACCTACCAAGGTTTTATTCGTTACCTACCAAGATTTTATTCGTTACCTACCTAGGTTTTAGTCGTTACCTACCTAGGTTTTAGTCGTTACCTACCTAGGTTTTATTCGTTACCTACCTAGGTTTTATTC
>VOMN01001496.1:0-26119 GCA_014899125.1 Orchestia grillus
GTTACGCGGTAATTCTCAGTCACGTCAGCTAAGGTTAACTTCTCAACGGCTAAAACAAGCCTGATTTCTTTTAGTTGTAATGCATGGAATTTTCATCATTTATGATATAATACATTAAAACTTAAATGAACATAAAAAAATTACGCTTCTCGATAATTAAGCAAAAGAGCTCATCGGAGTTCGTCTGACAGAAGTACAGAAGCTTCCATTAGCTGCATAACACTTCACAAACTTTCTCGCAGAGCTCAACGCAATGTATAATTTTCTGACGTTATGAAAGTATTTAGGGAAGATATAACTTAGTGAACTCATAAGATTAAAATACACGCGNACGACATTCGTCAGTGTGTTACGTCACACTACTTCGCTCTTCGTTGCTCCCTTTTCCTTACTCTATATAGCTCTCACTGGTGTACGTACCGACCCCTTCACTTCTGAGTCGTAAATTGATTCGTGCATCCCTCGGTGGAATATGCGCACATAAAGTTTTTGCATCGTCAAACACAGCAAATGCTGTTGAGGGCTCATCCGTAGCCCTTTTCAACAGGCAAACCAAAGAATTTTGAGTCCGAATACTGAGGAAAGTCATCTCTTTTTCTCGATATTTTAAACTTCGATACAACATTGCGATTCGAGGGCGTTGACGTCGCAGCCACGAGCTCGAATTGATTGATCGTAAATCTGGCAACTTTTACGCAGTTCTAAGGACACGAGCACCTAGAAATCCTCTTTCGCCGCAATCTTTAACCTTAAAAGATGGCTGAAAAACTGAAAGTTACGTCCGTTCTGAGGGCTATCTAAGCAGCTGACGTCACGTCACGCAGCCTATAATTAAGAAGACGCAAATTGCAGCAACGTTCAGCAGCGGAAACGTCACGAGACTTGGACGGTAAACTCGAGGACTGACTTCGCTGTCACGCAAACTTTGATGGTTCCGATAACTCAGATTTCGCTGAATCTCCCTATGAGCTCGTGCAAAGTCAGACCGCGTTTCAGATAGCTTTCTTATCTGAAATGCACCGGTGTCGACTTTAGTGATTAAATGTAGTTCAATTTGAAATCAAGCAAGGTTCTTTGTTGGGACTGACCTTAAGCTTGCTATTGCAGTTGGGCGAAAATTAGATAAGCTACATACTATCTGAGCTCTGACTTGGGATTTGAGGAAAGAAACTGGTGAACACAGTTCATTTATGGAAAAAACACTTTTGGCAGTGCTCAAGGTGCTGTTGCGTACGGTACAACCCTCTCCCTACCAGGATTATTTACGTTCAAATAATGCACCGATCGTTGACTTCTGTGAATTTTAGGATTCCTTGACCTCTGACTATCACCGAACATGGGTATTATGAATTATTTTATTTTAAAAGGGCTAAAGTTATACAGTGAAATTTTTCTCAATTTTGCGAAAATTAAATCAATTGCTGGAAGTGTTTCCATATACTCTTTGGAAACGAAAAGACATTGATAGGAATCAAGATTATATTGCTCATTGGCTTGTTAATAATTAGGAAATTCATTGAGAAATTGGAATTGATTTGGACCAAATGTTAGCTCGGGGGATCACTGTTAATTTTTTTGAAAATTGAGAATTTGTAGAGTATACAAACGGAGGTAAGACATAAAGACTCACTCATTATTCAATGCACTAGCTATCAAGATATTCAACTCTGCAGATTTTCGAACTATCAAACATTGAATAAAATCAAACATTGAACAACAAAATTAGTTATAAAAATGGTTATTCAAAATTGAAGCGTTCCTGGACTTCATATTAACATTATTATTATCAAATCTTAACTGGAGAAACGACAAATACAAATAAAAATTACAATACAAACACCCTCCCCAAGATGAGCAGCCACAACATGGTGGACATGACAACACCTCGGCAGCGCAGCGCAGGCCCAACCAGCGGTCGCGGTCTCCGCGTAAAATCAAACCACGCGTCGCCTCGTCTACGCTGAAGAGCGTTTCCTCAGGAGACTGGCAAGCAAGAAGGCGAGGGGTTGAGTAACAGGATACAGCAATTAAGTTTGATTTTCTCGGTATATTCTTGGGAATTTTGTCCTTTCGCAATAGTAAAGGGTGAGGCTTCCCTTGGGGTACGCGCACGGACAAAAATGTTGTTCATGTTTTGCAAGCCCGAGGTGCACTTGTTGTTGGTGTTACTACACATATGTGTTGAGGTGAGACACTACTTACGTATGTATATGTGAGTAGGTATAAAATACTGGAAAGGGTGGTACCATACAATGATTGATCCTGAGGTATTTTCTTCATGTCGTGCAACCAAATGTCGTATTAAGCATTGTTAAACTAAATAACTATTAATACTCAAATACTTTACTTGATAATCTTTGAAAATCAATTTAGAAACATCTAACTGGTGCGTCACAAACGATCCAAAAGTGGCAACATTTTTCGGTGACACCGTGTACACGAGTGACAAAAGCTTTGCCTGTTACTAGAATGTTGGTGTTTGACTAAGCTTTTACCGAACGGTAGCTTCGACACTTGTACAATCTGGCAAGTGTGTAGGTGTTTTTTTTAAGCGCGTGCCAGAATGGGAGCGTCGATGTCTTTCTAACGACTCTTCTGGAGCGACTCTCAGCGATGCGTACGCTGAGGTGACGGCCTCTGTCTTTATTGAACTATTTCCCAAATGACTACCATGATTACTTTCTCACAAATAAACTAACTCAAGAGAAAACTGCAAATTTTGTTCGATGCTGAAAAAAATTTTGAAACATTTTCGTCAGCAATAAAATTTTCTATCTGAGGTCTGTTTCAGAACAAATACAGGGCGGTACACAACTTTTTATTTAGTACTTATAATTCCGTAACTAACAGCCGTCGAAACTTTTATATGATTTTATTTTCACTGCCATTCAATGCACTTTCATCAGCTTAATCTATTTTGCATTTATAGGAATAGTACACGAACAGAAATGCACTAAAATGCACTAAAGAGAACAAATACAATTTTTAAGAATCGCAATACTGATGTATCATGAATACGTTATTTTTATTTCTGAACGTCCTTATTGCAACTTCACTTGACGAGGGCAGAAATTGAATTCTTCACCATCAACCCTTAACAATGCAACTGAAACAAGAAGAGCTCATACTCATTGTCATAACTGTCAACGATATCAAGAATGTCACAAGAGTCGTTCAACTGTTTCAAAATTATTTTCAAAGAAGAAGTGTCATCAAACCTGCTGTGGTGAAAAATCTATAATCTTTATCTTTCCGTTTTATACCACACATTTACTATTTTTATTAATTAAAAGAATAGATTGTGTCTAAAGAATTGCTCTAGAACAATGGCAATAAAAAATGACTCTCACTTATCGTTCACCTGCTCGTGAACTGTCTGTAAAAGTGCAAAATAATTTAAACTTATGAAACTATATTGAATGGCTGTAAAAATGAGACCATATAGAAGTTTTCACGGCCATGCGTTACTGAGTTATAGTGTTTGGAAAAATAAAACTTTTTTGTGGCCCAACTTGTACATAAACAAGGAAACACCCCGTTCCACTAGATCATCATGCATAGAAGTAACTATGATGCATTGTACAAATGATAAGCGTGTCTTTTCATGACTACTGTGGCTAAGCTTAACGAAGGAAAAATTTGTAGTCTCTTAGTAAAAGAGGACTTCGTACGAAACGAATTTTTATAAACGACTTTGTACCAAATGAGTTTGTATGAAATGACTTCGCGGAACACTACTTCGCGTAAAACGACTTCCATAAAATGACTTGGTAAAAGTCAATCTTCAAGAGTAGACGAGAGCAAACGGTTATAATGGAGTGAGCCACTGGATTTCGTGGCACCGAGTGGAGAACGATAAAAGTTGCATGCTATCTTTTATAAAGCACACCATCTGTGAGAAAAATACCCATGTTGGGTGGTGCACTTGAGAATATCTTCATCTTCATTACTTGAACAATCTTTTTTTTGTAAATGTGATTCAGGTTTTTATGCTATATTCCATTGTATAATTAGAGTATGAGTTATAAAATATACATATACCGGATATACAAAATTGATGTTCGTTCAAGGCAATACGTGTGATTAGGGCTCCTAATGAGAAAAATATTCTATTCTTCGACTGTACCCGCGGTAACTAAAAGAATTGATAATTTCATTGATAAGCAAAAATGATGAGGTATTCGAAATTGATAAGCAAAAATAGTGACGTATTCGAAAACGACAGGCAAAACTGATCAGGTTTTCGAAAATGACCAGCAAAATGATAAAGTATTCGAAAATGACGAGTGAAAATTATGAGCTTTCTGCACCTGACAACGCGCGTCAGCTCCTCTCACAGCCCACCTGCCGCTATCGCGCTTATTATTTCGAGCTGCACGGTCGATGGACGACCTGATAATGCAGAGCTCCATGTGTGAATTTGAGTTGGGTTCTGTTAGATGCTGAGACCAGCGGACCAGTTGCCTTGGTTTTCACGCACACTGAACCATTTTTGCTCCCGATTATTAAATTCAGGATCCATCACAGTTAGGGGATTTATTTCAAGTGTTTCGAGTGAAAAGTAAGAGAGTTATCGTGTTTTAATCTTAATTTCGTTGAGGCCTAAGGCACTCACCTATCAGCGCTTAGAAAGATAAAATAAAAATTAAAGAATGGACCATGAATTCAAGACGGAGAAAAATAAATTATCGGCCTGAATTAATTAAATGAATGCTTTTAGGCGTCACATAAGACGTATGTAGGTGTAGTGCATGTTCTCATGTTTTACGCTCTCATCGTAGAAACATGCTCAAAAATATAACTTTAAGTTTCTTGAAGATAGTCTATCGCTGAAGATGAACATTGGCTTGGAGTTCATGATCAAATTACATCTACAATATATCTCCTGATGTGGAATAATGTCTCTAACAATTCCATTAATCTTAATGAAAACGAAAAAATTATTTATTATTACGAATAAAATAATCACAATGATGGTCGGAAGAGTTTAAAGTAAAATTTCACTCGGTAGTCTGTAGACAGAGCAGCTGAAAGCGAAATGTTCATAATATTTCCCAGTGCATGGCATCGTTTTAACGGTAAACCTTATTCGAAAATTTCATGCGTTTGCTTCAGTTGTTTGAATAAATTATTTTTTTACTCAAACACTCATACCTTTGCTTCCGCTGCTCATCTACAGAGCGGTACATTTTCAGCATCATACAGTATCATATTCCAAAATCATACATTTCCTAAGTTACGTACCCTATGCATGTAGGAAAAGCTGGCTGAAATTGCAGACGAACTGTTACAGAAGCTTGTTTGCACAGGTAACAGCGCATATTGAACGCGGGTGCCCCTTGTTCATTGTAACGGCTGCGGGGAGGTGTTTGTTCACGTGTTGCTGCCTTTGCGTATGGGCCTTGCGGCAGAGGGGGTATGTGGCGCACGTGTGAGTTGCTTAGCGAATCACAAAACGAACTTACTAAAGAATTGCAAAGCAGTGTTTGTGTTATTTTTCACCTGCGTAATACTACACTCTTTTTACCCTTGTCCCAAAAATGAGACGATTAGAAGAATCGTTGCATCTTCATACTTAAGAAAAATATTTACCTTTTGCTTTCCTACACTGCTCTAATATTATTTACCTAATCATAATAATGTTTACCCATTTCAATTTTTGGCATCGTACGAGATATTTAGCAGTTTATTATGGAAATTCAGTGCCTAAGCCGTTAATTAACAGAGACCCAGCCATTTTACCGATGGTGCGTGAAATAGAAAAACGCTCTCTCTCTCTCTCTCTCTATCTCTCTCACTCTCTCTCACTCTTTCTCTCTCTCACTCTCTCTCTCTCTCGGAATAGCAGAACGCGTGAATTTTTGACTCAAGAAAATTAATATCCTGGGTTTCTGTATAACGATTTGCAGTAAGGAAGGAAACCTTATGCAAGACGTGTATAATTGTTCGTTTCCTCTTCCAGAGCGATTCAAATTTATCAAATTTAGCTAAACATCGAATGAACAGTTACACTTTTTTTTACTTCCCTCTTCGAAAAATTCTTAATATTTTTCCAACTGCTCGGATGATTTCTCAATGTTTGGTGCGATGTCTAACCTGAATAGACACCCGTCAGACAGCTGTACTGGCCGACTTGATTTCATTCCCAGACTGCGGGGTCCTGTCACGTCGAGTCAGTGCACGAGAGGTCATTTTTTAGTCAGTCCAGCGCGTCTTGCACTGGTGCAAACGGACTAAATTCATCACCGGGACTTCGTTCGTGGAAATTCAGAGACTAGGAGACTGTGATGCGACTTCCTCTGATCCATTTTGCTCTACGTTCGTAAGATACAATAATTTGGAGCAGTTGCTAAATCGCATCCTTCGTACAAGTAGGAATGAATGAAGCTCTTCGTACATAATGTTTCGACGGTGCTTAACTGTGCATTAAATTCTCAAATCAACTAATAAATAACCAAGGCGTTTCTAAAGATTATTACAATGACACCTGAGTTGCCTGTTCATGGAACCACGAGCAAAGGTGATAACTCCGAGTAATGAATGTTGTAAGTACATGTAACGAGTTAGGCTGTTCTACAACAGCTGTTGGTTAGGTTTAGTAGCACCCAATTGCCTTCCAATCGCTAATGGATCTCATCATAACAAACAAAGGCTTATCACAGGGCAAAGAGCTCCACACACTCGCCATTTCGTTGCGATTTATTTGTGTGCGAACTGTTTATCATATCCTGGTTGTGGCTGAGGGCGAGCGACCTGAAAACACTGCGCAACTGATCGCATCCTTGAGTCAAAGTATTTACTTTCACTTGCAAAATAACCCCAGGTTCATGTCAGGACTTCTGAAATACATTGTGAAGGGGATCGTGCCGGTTCTGACACGTTTCCCATCGAAATATGGCTGAAAACGAACTTGTGTCAAATTATGCGTGCTGCATCGTAGAGATCGAGGGTAATGATAATAAATATTCAGCGTCCACAAGGCGAAATGAGTGTTCCCTTTTCATTTAGTTAAGTGTAAGGTACTGATGAAATGTGTATTATTACCTTGTTTCTCGATTAAAAATTATTGAATGTGATACGAAATCAATCTGTATTTCAATTAATAAGAAATCATACAAGAGCATCAATCCAATCGTCCATCAATTTATGAACATTGAGTTAACAAGTATGAATGCAATCTATTTCACAGTCAATAACTTTTCAATCATAAAAAATCATTTTTTATTATTCATACCGTTAGAAATTATCCGTCGCGAATAATTCTTAACTTTTTCAAGCTCAGAATAGGAACCATTTTTTCATGTCTTATGCTTTCGCGATTCTAACGTTATTGTGCAGAACCTCGAGGCCGACAAGCTTGTGTCTTCGATTTGGTCCAAGGGAATTGCTGAAGTTCGCCAGCTCGCATGAGAGATCAAACTCTGTACACTCAATTATATTTCACCCTCTTCAGGTCAGTCACTCAGTCATCATACCTGTAGAGTGTAGAACGGTGATCCTGAGGGACGACTAAGATAACTACTAAAATAACTAATGTTGCCATCATTGAACTGCAAATTCTGCGGAACAAGTGATTAATATCGCCTGCAATTGAGCAGGAAGTATCCTGTCTATATTGTTGACCAATACTCAAAGCATAATTATTGCGTAGACTTCATTACGAGGCATAAGGCTTATTTAGACTCCTTTATGCACGTGGTGATGATACTCCCGTGGTCCTCGCATCACTGTGACTGACTGTCTAAATGCTCACTGGATAATCCCAGCGGAACTTATTGCAGGGGCGTTTATAATTATCGTTAAATTTTTAAACCCGAATATTTTTATCGATCATTTTATAAATTTCTCGGTCCGGCGGTGGAAAAATTAGACAAGGACAGGTGTTCTGACGTACAGGCAGCGTGCGTGAACTGAGTTGACTTCAATTTGCTGCGACCAACCGCACCCCTGCTGACTGAGCTGACACAGACAGAACCATTAGCTGTCAGACAGCATGTCTACTCTAGCATCAGCTCCCCAGGGCTGAGACGTGAGCAGAGCTTCCTGTCTGGTGCCGCAGTTCGTGTTGGTAACGCTCTTTTGTTATTTGCCCTCTTAAGTCACATAGACGCTCAAAAAAGTGCACACACGCAGTATCAGAGTGTGTCAACCTACACTCGTCGGCTCAGTGCTGTAGCGGTTGGCGGCGTGTGAGGATGTGTGTGACTAAAATATCACGTGTAAAATGGAACTTCGATCATATTTTTGATAATAAATGGCCATTTTGCGTCGATAGATTTGAGAATTAGTTAAGAGTTAAGTTCATACATTCTCGACATACTCAACTGAACCTATATGGACGAGTAAAATCTGTAGAGACCGGTCATACTTAGTTGCACAGCAATTGGTCTTAAAAACATAAATATTCCTTTTTTTTATTAATATTCCTCGTCCATTCTTAGTCCATTTTCAAATGTAATTTTTTATCTCAATTAATCAATTTATTATTTCAATTTGGACAGTGAGATTTAGTCTAACTCGTGCATAAAATATAAGAGACGTACGTTTGGTATATCAATACCGTGTGTGCTCGCATGTACGTATTTGTGACATGCATGTTCGTGCGTCGGTTTTGCAAAGATCGCATGACACACGTAAGCTTATTAAAAGCCGGTTTCTGTTTCTCTCAGGAAATTGTTACCTACAATTGTTATAGAAAATTATTAAAGTGGTGCGGTGCTACCTATAATTTCTCAATATACTACTGAGAGACGAATGTGCGCAATAGGACAGGCAAGTTTCATGCTTCAAACACAGTGCATGAAAGCCTTCCACGTAGCAGCTTTTTGAGCAAAGTTTTCGTAACGTATGAAGTATCTTTCTGTTTGGTCAGTTTTGAGTAAGGTTTCCGGACTGCACGCTTCAAACAACGGAAAGCATGTATCGTTTTTTGTTCAGTTAGAATTATGAAAGTTTGATGAGCAATATTCCCGGCTTTTGATGGGTCGTGCAGACCGTAATGTTCACACCCATGAACAGATTGAGTCGATTTCTCATACATGGATGATCGACGGCCGTAGATTCATTAAAATGACAAAATTAGTTTCAGAAACAAAGTTAGATTTTGAAAAGCTCATTAGTCCTGGAAAATGATACTTGAAGCATTTCATGCGTCCTCTTTCCACTGCCTGGAGTTGGGATGCAAAAGAGACTCACTTTATACAAACTAATTTGGGTTTACAAAACGTTCCGGTGAAAGCATTTCTTTCATAAACGCGTAGGCGTTTGTAACATAAAACTCTAGGAAACAGTATTCATCAGTTTTTTCTCGTTTCCATGCAACAGCAATAGTTCAAAAGTATTGCTAAAAAGCAAGATATGACCTTGATATTTTCAATGACAGAATATTCAGCTGATCTCGAATAGAGTACATCCTCCTGAACCACCTGAACTCATTATCAACTGAAGTAATTTTACTTTTATTTCTGAGGTTAAAATTCGCTTGAATAATGAAACCAAGTGCGCAGTTCAGCAACAACGCCAAGGGAAACGCTTGCTGACTGGTGAAGTGTTCGCTAAATGCGCCATTTCTGTACTCTCGACCACCTGACTCACACATCAAGTCAACTGGCTGAATATGTTATCTACAAATAGCTGCTCTTCACATGTATGTATTTAAGAAAGCTGCTTTGAACCGGTGTTGTTTTCACGCGGTATCCGGTATTTAGCGATAATTCAGAGTTTTATATTAGTGAGTATTCTGGGAGACAGAGCGCAGCGGAAATCGAGGTATGTGGGCTTGGCCCTTGTCCAGTGTTTTGCAGCACCGTCCATAAACTTATAAAATAATTGACAAAAACACTAGGAAGCAAAAAACTCATAGATGATTCTAGACGCTCTGGTGAAAACGCTAAACTATGGAATTCTGTTATTGTAAGATAAATTTTCTCTTGGAGATCTTCTGAGTAAACTGTAAGAGTGAACAAAGTTATCTTACTTCCCATGAATACTCGCTTCTGTATCTGGTGTGTAAGAAAAGCTTACCGAAGAATACTGTGCGTTTCTACATGGTTCTCGCGCGCTAGGTGCAAATATGAGACGCGAAACATTCCTCTTTGCAAGAAATGAACAGCAGAATGACGACTTACTCAAGTTCTGCAGGCACCATTGGATATCATCAATGATTGAATATATGTTAACTAATTGTTAACTTATTCTTGATTGTCCATGCAACAGACTTAAAACGATAAAACATCTGTGAAATACCAGTACGATCCAGAAACATCGATTGGAAAAGTATTTAGAACAATCAAGAAACATCACTTGGAAAGATAATGAGAACAACGTGTAAATTACATTCGAAATCAAATACGGACGATAAACTGGACTGGAGTCCACTGTGTGCTGTAGTTCAAATAGCAGCTATTTATATGCATGTAGTAGCACGTATGTCTTATTGCATGTGTCTCATCGTAGCACAAATAGCTGCTGTATGCATAGAGAAGCACGTAAAATTGAAGGTAAAATATCATAGTACAAGTTACGGTAATGTACATATGCAGAATATCTCGTTAGACTGCAAGAAGATGATTGAAGTTCGAGTAGCGGCAATGCATGTATGTACATAATAGTAACTTGTGTATTTGTGTGATAGCACGTAGATCATCATAGCCCAAGTAACAGCTTAGCACCTAGAGAAGCACTTAGATCATCATAGCCCAAGCAACAGCTAAGTAGATAGAGAAGCCCGTAGATCATCATAGCACAAGCAACAGCTAAGTAGATAGAGAAGCACGTAGATCATCATAGCACAAGTAACAGCTAAGTAGATAGAGAAGCACGTAGATCATCATTGACCAAGTAACAGCTGAGTAGATAGAGAAGCACGTAGATCATCATAGCCCAAGTAACAGCTGAGTAGATAGAGAAACCCTTAGATCATCATAGCCCAAGTAACAGCTAAGTAGATAGAGAAGCACGTAGATCATCATAGCCCAAGTAACAGCTTAGCACCTAGAGAAGCACGTAGATCATCATTGACCAAGTAACAGCAGTGCACACACAGAAGCCCCAGGCCCTCGTGGAGCAGGCAAGTGTGGGCGCAGCACAGCACGCCGTGCTGCAAGGCCACCGCCAGTTCACTCTACGACCGTCAAAACTGAGTCAAAGAGAAGAATTACTGACACGAATTTATTAAACGAGGAACTGATGGTGTGCGCTCTGAACGTAGAAGCGTTAATGGAATCAATAGGAATATTTTCCCAGGTCCGTACGTACGAACTAACTCAAGTACGCACGCAAGCCAATTTTTTCCGGTACGTACGTAAGCCAATTACAGTAAAGCCATTCTCGTGGAATACGAACGTGATCAACGTTATTCATAGAGTGATCTTGCGTTAATTCTTTGGGTGTAAAACTAACTCCATTTTGATTTAGAGGTGAAATTACTATCAGCTCGTTGCATGAGACTTAATAATTAATGATAATGCATTGTGATAGCATAAACCGACGGTTCATTTTTTTTTCAAATAATGGAAAAACTCACAAACGACAGTGATGTTTTTCATCATCACTTGCCCATTAATATTTGCACAAGTTGTCATTATTTGATCACGAACTTCATTGGTACATTACAGCTGTTTTTTTTCAGAAAACTTTTGGAAACAGCACAAACAGCTGGAGTCTCAATCTTTTAATTGAGTTCGCAGCGTAGAATCGAACACGATTTGCTAATTGAACCTTAAAACCATATACTATATAGAATTTCACATACAACAATGCTCGATGTGCGAAACTAAACAATAAAAATTATATACGATATAAAATCTCAACTACTAATAAGTCCATTTCTGTTAGGAAGCCTAATTTTCACGATGAAAAGAAAAATCAATGAAATTGGAAATATCCTCAGTTATTTTTTTGCATACCTTTCAGAATACTAAGCTTCCATCATCAGTGCTGAAAAAATAACAATATCAGCTTAAAAACTTGAAATTCCATCAGCCATAACTAAAATGAAAAAAACGCAAACATTGTCTTTAAAAACCTAAATCCTGAAGTCAATCCTTTCTTCTTTTACGCTACACGCCGTCATGTAATACGTACACACATACATACACCTACCCACACGCACACAATCACGCGCTCGTACACACCGCATAAACCCACACGAGTGCAATTACACTAGGACGTTGAAGCACTGTACAACTTTACTAAGCTCTGATCATTGTTCAAATGAGGTTTTTTCGTCAGTATGAAAGGGGCTCTTAAATTCGCAGGTCCAGTTCATTCTGACTGGTACAGAGAGCGCTGAAAAGTTATAATTACTAAAACTACGTCGGAACTGTTCCAGCGATTATAAATTACTTAATGAGATGGAGAGGCATATGGTCTGCCCGTTCTGTACGAAATACCTGAATGCTAGCTCTATCGTGTAAATTGTTGAAGTGTAGTACTTCCAACTTAGAACTGTGTGCAGCAATCACACTTATAAATATAGATCCTGTAGATGTAAGCCATAAAAAATCTCAGGTATACCTATGCGCAAAATGCACAACTAAACTATGAAAACCATGCGACCTAAAATCCTTCGTACAACGATACACTATGTGGGCAACTAACTCTACAAAAACTATATACCACGTGAAATATCGTATACAACGATGATCGATTGACACAACTAAACTGTAAAAAATATAAGTGACGTAAAATCTCATATACAACGATGATTGATGTGAACCACAAAGCTATAAAAAATATAAATAACGTAACATCTGGCATCAACCTGTGAAAAATTAACGGGAGAATAACTCCAAAAAATCCATAGTTTCGATATATTTCTTTTTTTTCGGCATGCATTGTTCGGTAGGATAAAATTTTCTTGGGCTCCAAAATTACACTCATTTTATAATAACCACAAGATTTGTTAAGGAGTTATAGCTCTGTACATATATATACTTATTAAAGCAAGGAAAGAGAATTGAAGCAATAAGTATGTAATTGTTCATTTCTTCTCATTGACCGACTCTAATTAATCAAATCAGTCCAAACAAACGATGAACAGTTCCACCTTTTTAGTTCAGCATTCAGGAAATTCTTCACTTTTACCCAGCTGCTTGGATGATTTTTAAATGTTCTGTCCGATGTAAAACCTGATTCGACACCATCATTAGACAGCTGTACGAGCAGGCCTTATTTCTTTTAAAAAGATCAATGGTATTAACTACATTTGTTGTACCTCGTATGCCACTAACAACAATAAGTCAACTATATATTAGCAGTACCGGCTTCATCCAATTTACATTTGCAACTTAAAACCCTCGAAGAACATGTGCAGTTGCGTGACCCTTCTTATCTGCTGCTGAACAACAGGCTTGCGCAGAAGCTCTTCCACGAAATGATGCTGAGAATTACTCACGTTCTAGAGTCCCACAAGTGTTGGCGTCCATGGCGGTATGGGTTAAACTTACCTGCTGCAACCGATATCGCGGTGGTTGGAAGGGTTATTTAAAAACACCCGTTGTGTTATTAGTTATCATTCCTATCAGCTAGTAAGGGCTATTGAGTGATGTCTAAGCTTTACGAAATCTGCGAAGACGTGTCTGAAGTAGTCTCGCATTCTGAGACGTAGGGCGCTGCAACTTGGGTCCCTAGTTAAATCCGTGTGTCTCGCACGCCTCCATTAATAAATAAAAGTATTATAATTTTTCCAGTAGATGTTGTAATCTGTGCATCTTTCAGACACTTGAGTTGTTCTTTAACTTCAATCTTAAGTGCTAACTGTGCACTAATGATTGGCTTGCTCCCCGAACCCCGTGCTAAGAAACTGTAGGCTGGTTGATGTGGAGTTGAACCTAGCCTCAAGTAACCGTAAGTCAATGTGTGCAGATTTTCAACTGTATCGCAGTTACCCAAGTGCAGTAATCAATGAGCTCTTGAAACAGTGTACCAACTAATTTATATATACGCGTGCACTTTCAAAACAGACTTCCAGTAATATCCAGTCTCTGTCTTGTACCGCGGTTGAAGATTTATTCAATTTGTCGATCATTTACAAAAATGATGTGGACTCAAAAAGTCCCTTGCATTTAGAATTGACTAGAGCAATACCCGATCAAACCTTACTGTCTGAGCATCAATGAATATTCATAATTACGTATAATCTTTGCCTTTGCCAGATATCGTCCCAGTATAGTTGACTTTCAATGGAGCAGCGAAATAGGTATACTAGGTAGTGTGAACTTCGTTGTACTATTTCTGTTTCCAGATGCCGCGAGATTTACTCTTTCGTAAATTTTTTTCGTAAAGATATATTTTCTTCCTTTCATCGATAGCTTTTGGGTTTTTAATTTACTCGAAACACTAGTAAGCCAGTTCATCGATGAAGAATTTTAGTTACTCAGTAAACTATGAAAATGTTAGGCTTTGATAAAAATATTTCATTCATAATTATGATATTGTAACGATAGATACACAAGCCGATGCAACATTTTACAGGCGTACTGAATGACGAATTCTTTCACAGGGCAAAAACTTAAAGTTTAACAATACACGACAGATTTTCTGAATTGATAAAACCTACCCACGCGTCACAGTAGTTTCCAAATTTTGCACACGTATTACTTGAACGGTAAAATCAACTATCAGTTCTTGCCCTACTGACGAACGGACCTTAGCACTTCTTCGAATTTCCTCTGATGTTCTCCTGGGAAATCTGAGAGCCTTGCTTTTTAATTTAAAATATAATGTAACTTCTAGGAGTGTGAGTGTAAGAGGCCTTCGGTGAAGTCAGAGTCCGTTTATTGGCCGAGTGACACCTGATCACATTTCAGCTCGGCAGTTGATGAACAGTAACTTCCAGTCAGATGCCTTGGGCACGTCATTAACATGTACAACTTAAAATTGAACATTAAAAGAAACTTGGCAGCAGCGTACATCGTACAGAGTGAGCGTCGACTGCAATACGTAGACAAGATTGAATTCCTGAATCTTACCAACCTATACAGTTCAAACTTTTACGTCTATTTTAAAATGAAATACGAAAAAAATATTGACAAGACGTGCGTCAAACTCTTGAGACTTGAAAATAAAACCTGAAGCTTATGAGGATCGAAACAACAATGTGAACGATTGTGTTTTACAAATTTATAATGACGATATGTAGAGTAAAAGTACGAATTCAAAGTCGTTTTTTATCAAATTAAGTGGAACAGACTGTTTATTATAGATAAACTCACTGCGTATGAATTGCAAATCCGAAAAAGAATATTCATGTTGCTTTATACAAGCATACGAATATAGTGTGCATACTTTAACAATGGCATGAATAACTTGAAGATGTTTAAAATAGCCGTTAAATTGTTGCAGCCCTCAAAAGATAGGCATCTCCTCAAGCAACATGAAATCGGAATTCAAGATTAGCCCTTTCATAACTACGTACAGGGACACCGCAGTCCCGACTCGCAGCTTTCCTTACTCCACAACATTTCTTCGAGCTAGAAAACTTTCGGGGCTCTCTTGCATCACCAGCAAAGCAGGCTTTGGGCGCTTTATTTTCGTTTTAGTCAGGCGCAAACGACTCAATTGACAAGGTTTCACCTAATTCGAGCACCCACTCATCTATTCAGGATCCAGATGGGGAGAGTGGGAGCCAGTGCTCAATAACCACGTTCTGGGAAACTAAATCGACACTTCACTTACATAATAAATTAACATTGAAGCTATTATATGCAACGAAATTTTCAACGATAGATTCGAATTTGTAGAAAAAGAAAATATTCGCATAAGACTGCAATAGAGTTTATATCTTATATTACTCTCATTATAGATGAGGTTTAGATGGAAGAACCTTCGAGGCACAGGTGACTACTCACGGTCGTTGAACCTGGGTTGTTTAACCAAACCAAATTTTGCATGTTTGTTCGACAAAGAAATAAAATAATCTCATTTTTGAGAATTCTGTTTTGAAATTAGAGATTCAATTTCATCATAGTATTTTCATAATATTCAACGCAAGCTTCTACATACATACTAATTGATGTCTGTTCTTTCTGTTTTTCAAAAGTTTTCTCCCCATGCTCTTTTGATGCTGGATGCTGCGTAGGAAGCATATTGGCCTGGTCTAAACTCATGCCGGAGAGGTAAACGGATGTCTTCTTTTTTCATCTTCAATATTTTTGGTTTATTGACTTTAACAATATTTACTTGAAAAAATAGGTAGAAAATAATAAAAGAATGAGTATCAAACTTCAAGTACGCTAAAAGTTGCCTGAAATGCAATGAACATACCACACTGAAAGGAATGTTCAACACATAATTTTTTCGACTGTCATTTTTTTTTAAACCGCCTATTAAAAATTGATAAAATGAAACTATTTTATGTACCAATGATGTTACAAATCTGAAACGACCGGCGTAACTGTTTTTTATATTTTTCACAATTTCTTCCATCTGTTGTTTGCTGTAGGGATTGATTTTGAATTGTAAGATCTCCGTTGCGTTTCAAAAGGGCCGTATATGCTCTCTTAAAAGAAGTATATGCTTTCTTAAAAGGAGTATATGCTCTCTTAAAAGGAGTATATGCTCTCTTAAAAGAGCCGTATGCTCTCTTAAAAGGGCCGTATGCCCTCAAGGCTTATATGTTCAAGGGCCGTATATGCTCTCTTAAAAGGGGTATACAGTCTTTGGAGACCAAATAGATGGGAATGTCGGTATAGGGTCCGTTAAAACATGTATGTTATCTCTTGAAGCTAGAGCATACACTCCTATGGTTAGAACATAATCTTGTGAAGTTAGAGCATAATCTCTGAATGTTAGCACATAGTCTCTTGAAATTAGAACATAATCTTGTGAAGTTAGAGCATAGTCTCTTACTGTTAGAACATAATCTCCTAAAGTTAGAGCATAGTCTCTTATTGTTAGAACATAATCTCATAAAGTTAGAACATAGTCTCTTAATGTTAAAACATGATCTCCTGAAGTTAGAGCATAGTCTCTTATTGGTATAACATTATCTCCTAAAGTTAAAGCATAGTCTCTTATTGTTAGAACATAATCTCTTAAAGTTATTGTATAGTCTCTTATCGTTAAAACATGATCTCTTGAAGTTAGATTATAAACTCTTGAAGTTAGAACACAGTGTATTAAAGCCACTGAAGATTTTATTTAGTTCCCTCACCCCTTGACCTTCAGTCCTCTCATTCCCTGTGCATAAATGAATGAGTAAATAAATCGTGTGAGTTTAGACACCTTTAATTTTAGTCCCTGACTGTCAAGTTGGCGGTCAATGCAACGCTGCAGGCGCTGAACCTGCCAAGGTGTGTGTGTGTACGTCTATGTGTACGTGTGCGAGTGTGCGTAAACATGGGTACGTGTGTACGGGGACGTGTGCGTATATGTGAGTGTGTGAGCGGGAGTATATGTGTATGTATTCACGTGTGTGCGTGTGGGTGTATAGTAATACGTGGGTGTGTGTCTGTACTGCATGGATACGTAAGCTATTGAGTGTGCATCAGCTGCAGAGAACGTACATCAGCTGCAGCAGCTGCAGGTAGTGAGTATTAGCTGCAGGGAGGCTACATCTGCTACAGACAGTGTAAAACAGCTGCACACAGTGTACAACAGCTGTAAACAGTGCACAACTGCTGCAAACAGAGTAAATCAGCTGCTCGGAAAGTACATCAGCTCCAGACAGTGTACATCAGCAGCAGGTAGTGTAAGTCTATACTCAAACTCACACAGCACACATGTGTAAACTTGAAGGTTCAAGTTCATCCACGTGTATACGTGCGTGACTCACGCACGTGTGTACAGTTGTGTGCGCCCGCGTCGCGCTCTTACCATGTGCGCGCAATTACGACCATGTATGTTTTAAGTTGCCTTCATGGGCTACCGTTACATGGAAATTGCGTGTGCACGTATTTCAGTGGACACGAAACCCATATTGTTAGTAAACGAAGCTCAATATCGGAATAGCTTCCAGCGTGTTTGTAATTATATTAAAGTAGGATTTGCAATCCAGATATATCGGAATATATGTAATAATGTTTTGATATCTGAAGATTTGGAGCAGTTTTTGTTTGGTACGAGGTCTAGTGGCACGGGAACTAGTAAAATAATAACTGTTTTACAACTGAAATTTATCAACATCGGTGATAAAACGACGGTATCAGAATAGCTGTAAATATATAATAATATCTGAACATCTTTAATAATAAAACCAGATTGGAACATCTGCAATCATATAGATGTAGACAACTGAACATCTGAAGTTGTACAAAAATATCTGTAATGAGAAATTATGTACGCATCTCTGATCCGACATACAAGGCTTACAGGTATCACAGACGACATCCCTGTCACACATACAAGATATACAGAGATTGCTACAGACAACCCTGTCACACATACAGGATACACAGAGATTGCTACAGACAACCCTGTCACACATACAAGATACACAGAGATTGCAATGGACAACCCTGCCACACATACAAGATATACATCAATTGCAATAGACAACCCTGCCACACATACAGGATACACAGAGATTGCAATNGCAATCATATAGATGTAGACAACTGAACATCTGAAGTTGTATAAAAATATCTGTAATGAAAAATTATATACGCATCTCTGATCCGACATACAAGGCTTACAGGTATCACAGACGACAACCCTGTCACACATAGAGGATACACAGAGATTGCAATAGACAACCCTGTCATTCATGCAGCGTTCACAGAGATCACAAAAGAGATGCTCAGAGATCGCCGCTATCCTGCGGTCAAAATCTTGAGAAAGTTTTGAATTCTTTAAAAAAACGCACTCATCGCGCGTGCTTGGCAGGTCTGATGTAGAAATCGCGCGTGCTTGACAGGTCACAAACAGAAATTGCGCATGCTTGGCAGGTCTAACGTAGAAATCGCGCGTGCTTGGTAAGTCATACTCGTAAATACCGAGGGCTTGGCCAGCCAAAAGCTGAAATTGCACGTGCCTGGCAGGTCGTTTGCTGACATAATTTGCTTGGACTCGCCTATCGATTTATAAACTGCAGTTACCTCAAATACATATGCACTTATACATGCATATAAAGTTTTAAATTCAGTGTGTCCTTTTTATATTCGCTCAGTATATACACTCGCTGGATACATATACTTCATACATGTACACAGTACACCTGGAATTGCACATGTACTTCAGCCGACGTAGTATTTCCATTGATGTAAGCGCGTTCTCACTGGCTGAAAAATTACCCTAGTCATTCATTGAGGTGGAAGAAGCCCAACACAGAAGCTGGAACGCACTAACAAATCTGTCAGTACCCTCACCTCTAGGTATTGGGACTCTAAACTCTAAAATATATATATATATATATGTAGTGTACAGTGGGAATACGCAAGTATTCTCTATATTCTGCTCAGAGCAGATATTTTGTGCAGACTGGCTAATGTTGTTCACTTTGGTAGTTGTGGTGAGCAGTTTTGCTTATATTTGTAGTTAACTTCTCCACACCTATTTTTGTGTTTAGTCTGTACATCCACCAATTATTTTTGTGTCATTACAAAAATCTATTTACGTCTACTTTGTGCGAGATGAAGCAATTTGAAGGGAATCTAATTTTTGGGACAAAAAGAAGTATTAACGTGACTAAAAAACATGAAAATCCTTAAATGAAAAACGTTTTGGATCGAAGGAAAATTCCACCTGTAGTGTCTGAAACAATAAACAAGAGTTTTACAAAACAATGAAAATGAAACCGTTTTCTAAGGCATACACTAAAGATATATGAATAGTTACATCCCTTGTTCATGCTACCCTAAAAAAAATTTAATACACGATGACGAGTTTCACAAAAGGACCATAGTTGTTTATTTTAAGGCGGTATTTAAAAATGCAAAAAGATTCTAAAATGCAGAGGTCAACCATTGCACGAACAGAATTCATAATAGCGGAAGAATTTGTACTTTTAAATGAGTTACCTTTGGTCAGACAATGTCATCTAATAAATGAGGTAGACTGCTTGGCGAGATTTTGTCCTGTTGGGAAGGAGACTCCGTTATGGTGAGGGCATCGTACGAGGCAAAAAGACCTACTCAAATTTTTATCCTTTTGGGATTATTTTTACGTACATCATCGCAGATTATGAAGAAAAAAGTCTGCCCAAAATGCCTGTAAATGTATTTTTCTGAAAATGACTTTAGTAATATTTTTTCGGAGTACAAAATTTCACTTATAGTTTCATTATTGCAATGGGCTTGCAAAATGAGCTCTAATTATCAAATGTTCCATTCTGAAATACAGGTTTTGCGGGAATATTTTCAATTCAATAACTTCCCCACTTCAATTTTCAACCACGAACTTGGAAAATTTCTGAATTATGTGCATGATGGAAGAGTTATTTCACCGTCTGTGTCAAAACTACGATTATATTTCCGACTGCAAATCGTAGTTTAGTTTGTTGCTTGATAATAGTAAACAAAATTTTGCAAATCGATTGGCATAAAAAGCAACCCGAAAAGCATTCCTTCATGGATAAATTTTTAAGAAATAGTTAATAATTCTATAGAACTTAAAAAAAATTATTTTCGTAGACGGAGGGACCTATACGTATTAAAGCATACTGAAGAACATTAATGTGCGTACGTGTTTCCATAAAACAATGAAAAAAAGACTCCTCACAAACGTTCACCCGCCGATGCCCTCAAACGCTGCTATCGAACCTTGAAATGGTAAAGGGAGATCAGGCGCGGACGACTGACAGAGGTGGCGGCTGGACAGGTGTGCCGGCCGGTGTTTGCTGTAACGTCATCCTTACGTTCGAGTTCAAAAGAGCAAAAGCAGCCTGCAGAACTCGATCCTTGAAAAAACTTCTTATCGCTGGTCAAGATTCCTCAGTGTTTAGCTAATCGAAAGTTCTAATAAATAAGGCCTGATATACGAGCTCTGAGTGGATATTTACTGCGTTTTGAATGGGAACTGAGAGGCGAAAAGTCTCATGAAGAAAAATATGAATTCTCATTTTTTTCAGTTTTATGCGAGGAATTTTTAGCGATGAAATGAATGCAAAAATTATTTGAAAGACTCGAACGAAATATAAGAGCCATAATTTTATAAGAATACTTGTTTACATAACAATATCACAAAATGGCTCTAAGAAAAACGTACAAAAACAATCATTAGATTAACTTAAAAAAATGTAGTTTTCAATAATAATGAAGGCTGTATTCTGTAAAATATCCTTAACTCTCAATGAAAAACACCACGCAAGTGTTCCGCAATCAATTTCTTGAACAGATCTCATAATAAACAGAGTGAACAACACTCGTGAGGGCAACATATGACTTTAGCCTGTATGAGCACCAGTGTGCAGCGCAAATGCAATTGCTGTCTAGGCCCGAACATTTGTCTAGCGTTTGCTTTGCTCGGGCTGTGAGAAGCAGACACACCTGCGCAACTTCCAGGGAAATGAACTACTCCGTGCCACGGGAACGTGAATCATGCTCCCAAGTATACGACTGACCTAGACGCTGTGAACCCTTCGTGAAAAAAACATTGAGGTATTAGATAGGCTTCTCGTCTTTCTTCTCTTGCCTCGCAGTTGAGATCAAGGCACAATTCTTATTTTTCCTGCATCGTTAAAAATGAAAAATGCCCTTGAAATAAAAATGCAGTGATAGTGTTTACTAAACCCATTTGAGGTATTGCTAAAGAAATATCTACATTTCTATGAATGAACGGTTTTTCTAAACGCTACAAGAGACGAGGATGTTAACTTCTTTGCATGAGTATGTTTAGGTGTGTGCGTTGATTACCTTGGTGCACTGGATCTCATGATATCTGTGAAAGCGACTAGGTTTCTTAACTGTATTTAGTTTTCCTCAAGGCTTTTCAAGCAATTCCTTGAACATCTAGCATCTATGCTTCGTATTAACTTTTTTATACTTTTCCGTGATAGATTTTACGTTTACGTCATTAGCGTAGAAGAAACTTGATATTTACGCACCTAAAGAAATCATTACTTCACCTGGATTTTTTTGGACAATTATGAGATTATGCAATTTAACCATCAGGAAAAGAAAGTTCGATTTTAAGTCACGAGAAAATTGCCAGATAGTTTCGAGATTCATCTTTACGTAATATTTTCTACCGAGTGCGACGTGGTTCAGTCGAAAACAATGTGTTTAGCTATTCATGACAAAAAGATAATGTATTGAGTTATTCATGATAAAAAGATAAAGTGTTGGGTTATTCGCGACAAAAAGATAATGCACTGAGTTATTTATGATAAAAAGATAATGTATTGAGTTATTTATAGCCAAAAGAAGCTCCATGTTAGCGACGAGTCACGCGTTTGTCAGAGTTTTTTTACGATGACTAGCTTGATCGAATAAAACACCAAACTTATCAGAAACTGCAATGCATATGCTAAGTTAATGAGCCACGGTACTTAAACTGCTACTACGATGATAAAACCTCCATTAATCTAAGATACAATTAAATTTTTATAGAATTTCATTAGTACTTCCATGATCAAAGTATGTGAAGGCTATTTTGCTGATTCAGTCAGTACGTAATTCTAACTAAGTCTTACTTTTATTGCGTGTCGGCTTAAGAAGATCTCACAGATAGTGAGTGATCCAACAATGTTTTTTGAATAATGAATATTAACTCATACAGATGTGTGAACCTTCGCTCGTCAGCTCAGTGCTGCTCCAGCGAAAGGCATTGTGTGAGAGTGAATGTGGATATGTGCCCTCGAGAAAAGTGAGTGCTGCGAGTGTACTTTCTGCAAGAAAGCGTCATTTCAGCTTCATGATGCTTCATATATTGGTGAATAAATTCAGAGAGAAATGCATTCTCCACATAGCTATAAAATAAAGTTACATTGACGAATGCGATCTGCAATGAGAGGGAATGCTTAGGTAAAAATTTAGTATTGAGTGCCCAAGTTTGACAACATTCGTTGTTATTTTCACAATTTTTATTTATTTCTCATTCTAGTTGTATGTTGAACTAATGGGGAGCTGGAGTAAGTTAAGCTTTCGTTTGAAACACTGCAGACTTATGTCAGGGGTGTCATTGTTCGCATGTTCGTATATGTACAGGACGATAGCTCAACCATCACGTGAAGTGACTAGACATTCCAGGCATTACACGAAATGACTAAACTTTTAGTCAAGTAATTTCATGAAATGACTGAAGTTTGAAGGTGCATTTTACACTAACTGTCTAACCTGAATCAACCTAACGACTGGGCATATTAGTAATTACACGTAGTGCCTGAAATGTTCAGGTATTCCACGAAATACCTGTGGATAAATACTTGAGTTTCACTATCTGTCTGTAACATATGTATTTATTTATTTGTCATTGTTGTCATACAATTCAAAAAAGGGAGTGTTGACACAATTGTGACACGCATTTGAGTATCATTTTTGAGGTATGGCACTTATAAGATGCTCAAGAGTATCTAAAATTCAATATCTTATAGGATAGAAATAGGTTTGTTGTCGGTATTTTAAACCTCTCTCAAGTGAGAATAAGAGTATCTGTCTCAATTTTGTGACACGTGCGAACGTCTTTCCTCGGTTAAAAATACAGCGCTATCCTTTAAAGTGTTAATTATACACTATGTATTTTACAGAACTTCTAAATTAACTTCGTTCTTGATGTCATCATCACAAAATTAATAAATTTCTATCATTGAACTGACAAACAAGACAAAGAAAAACAATTTTTTTTATTTTATCATGGAGATTTACTGTACATTCATCCCAGACAGGAAAAGCAGTTCATTTAATTCAGAGAATGAAGCCTTTAACCTCTCTCCGAATCGAACATCGACCTCGACCATCATGGTCTGTAAACCTTCTACTGATAAGAGCATAACTAATACGAAGAATTGTGTTTGTGTATGCCCCGCTTGCATAAGCCGTGTTTCGTTTAGGAAGCGTTGAAGTGGCCATGCTTGAGTTTCTGTTTGCTTGCATTCACCACAGCGCTCGGGCTTCAGAACGCTGGTAGTCTTGAACGAAGGGCTTCATAGGAAAACAACATCAGGCTCAACACAAAATCCCGATGGGAGGGTGCCTTATTTAGCGATACTGCAGGTCTATCTCGCTTGCCAACAACTGCTCGACCTCAGGCTACGGCGCAGTACAGAGTCCTGTAGCACTGTGAGATATCGTGTTCTATGTAGTCCTCCGGGCATACGTGTCTTATTTACAAGGTTTCTTCTGATGCTCACACCTAGTGCTACTCTAACCCATAAGAAAGTAATTCAAGTGCACTTAAAAGAAGCTCGCATGAGGGCAAAGTCGCCATAATGTACGCAGTATGTATGAGAGATGCGCACAAACCATGCTTGGAAGTACTACGCCTTGGAGTGCGTGATGGTTAAGTTTGACGACTGAGTCAGCTCATGGTTGAAGTTTATTGAAACATTTCATGGATGCGCCGCTAAAATACTAGCAATAGTTAGAATTGTTCAAAGAAAACTTTGATTTTGAACAGTTCGTTAGAGCTGTCATAATTTTTTCAGTTGTTAATTTTCCATGGCCCTGTTAAATGAGCAGACAGAAAGTGATCATTATATTCATTGATTGTAGATGAGGCGTTCCTTATAATTCTTTTGAACGATATCGTTCCATTTATTTAAATGATATAGATTTTAAATAAGTAATGACTTCGCCGGATATCACACACTCTGATTTCTTTTCGTCCTCTCGAATGGAAAAGGAACTGAGAAGAAAAAATTCTGCAGGCATTCCTGAGACGAAAAAAGAATCAAAGGCGGCACTGCGAGGCATCGCGAGGGACGAGTTCAAAAGATGTTACGCGCGGCGAAAAAAAAATCGAACCAAAGTAAAGGTCTTATTGGAGAGTACTTCGATGGCTACTAACGTTCGTAACTCGAAGAAATAAATTCTGTATTTTAAAAAACAGGCGTCCAGTTATTTTGGGCCTGTTTTCGTACACCGTGCTTAGCGAGAGTACACCGTGCTTAGCGAGAACGTAAGATAAAAATAGCGAAACCCTTTGAAATGCACGAGGCAAATGCGCAAAAAAACTCAGGTTAGCCACCTTTAACGCACCATTCTACCTGAACTTGGATGCCTCCTTTTCTCACGACGCTCGCATCTCCATTTTGAAGCGCATAACGAGCGACTATACGCAATCTCGAGCTCACAATCAAAGCCGATGAGCTTTTCCGCGCCTTTGAACAGCGGCGGTGAAGTATAGGCGTCCCGTTATCGGGCGCACTGCAGCACGGCTCAGTGGAGTCTATTTTAGAGTGCCACAAGAGATGAGGTGCCAGGCGGTCTAGCTGCTGTGGAGTGCCAGCTGTGGTGACGTCACTCAGCACGTGGTCTACAACAGCCGTGCCAGTACTCGGCCGCTATGTTCGCGGCTTAACCTCACCTTCTGTTTTGAAGGTCACAAATCTGCCAAAGGTTTGAAATACAGGCTAGGGAAAGAAGTGCGCGAGAGTGTTTAAAGTTGAGTTTTGTTAAATTTCAAACACGTAAATTTGGCTAAAGGGTTGAAAGTGATGAAGTTAATTATACGCACCGATGGAAATAATTGGCAGGAATAATTTTCACGAAACTTGAGTCATTCATAAAAAATTTAAAATACACTGACCGTGTACCAGTCATTTAATTGCTCGCTTTAGCTAAGTCATTTTTTTCACCGCTACCAATATCTTACTGTAGCTTCTTTTAATGTGGTGCGACGCTTTTCCTTACATTCTTCTTTCCCATTCAACATCAATTTATGCATTTTGAACAGGCTTAGCCCGTATTATTGCATTCGAATATTAGATGAAATCCTCTCCTATGCAGACTCGACTACCGATGTGCAGAGGAAGTAGCAAGATATATACATCATTTGATACAGTTTGATCACAAGGAGAGCACCAATAGCGCGTCTTGCAGCAGCTGCAAGCCATCACTTCCAGTAATTGGAAATGACCAAGTTTTACCTACACTTTTGTTCTGAATAAAATAAAGTAAAATCAATCTATGAGTTTATTCTAACGTAGTCCCATTGCTAATCATTTCTATGCCTAACCTATATTTTCCAGAGCTTGATGAACTCACTATCTCTGCTTGCTAACAAAGCCGCAAGCTCGAGAGTT
>VOMN01001513.1:0-11972 GCA_014899125.1 Orchestia grillus
AAAAGAAGTCTACAGTGTTTGATTTCAGTACAGTTTTGAATTATTTATTGACAAAAGTAAAATTCTTTGTCTTATAGTGTCATTGTATTGTCGCAGATCTGATGCCTTACTTTTATTACTGATTTGTATTCGTAATTATTTCATTTTATGAATTATATGGTTTAATTCGTTAGAAACAATGTAACGAAAGCGAGGTTCAAGTCGTAATAGAAATGACTCTCCAGCTTCGTCATCACTATGCTTAATTTAAGGATTTATATGCACTCATATAAGGCCAAATTTTCGTACCATCCATTCTAAAACAAAAATCATTTCAATTAGTGTACATAATTACGAGACTTACCTTCAAGCATCGACAGCGAAATGACTGAAATGGAACGCGCGTCATGATTGAAGGTAAAATTTTCAGTGAGTACTAGTTTCAGTGCACTATATCCGCTGCATTCCCCTCTCGAAACGCAGAACTTTTCAGTCATGGGTTGATTTTATTACTTGTCAGTGGTGACGCCTTGTCGAAAATGGCGAGACAAAGGATGTCAATTTCGTAAGATGCCTTCTTACTTATTTCGCAGATCTACCAGGTCGAGGCCTCATTGTCGAGTTTCCTCCAAATGCACCAAAATGCAGGCTTTCTAGAGTAATACGCATTCTCAAGCTTTCCCTTTCACGTATGGGAAAGGTAATAGAATAAATGCATTTTTTTGTGTCAAATGGAATGTGAAACTTTAATATCTGCCCATGTTCCATGATCGCCTGGTGCTTGCAGGTTTTCTTCACATGCTCATCATTTCCGCATGGGAAAATTTAGCTTTTAGTTTGAGAAATGCGTTGAGAGAGCGGCCATGCGTGCCTTACGTTCATTCGTCCGGTTTTGCATACATTTTTGTACAAACAACTAGTAATTTCGTGTAATTCATTTCTGGTTTCCAAGTTGCTCTTATATTTCTCACACGCCTATAACTGTTTTTTTTTGCAAATTTTATGAATAAATTAGAACTTTTATATTTAAAACTGCTAGCATGTTAAGACGCGATGACCGACTATCAGTACACGATGGTATCCTTGGACAGCACCGACATTTAGCAACGGATTTAGATCTGTACTCAATATGAGGCAAGGCAAGTTTATAATCTGCTTGCCGCTCATTGTATAGATGATAGCACAATATTGCCCTAATAGCCTGAGTTGCTGAAATATTATGATGCTGAATATGTACTATAAGTTTATTTTTGTTGATTAATTGTATGAACTATTTGTCCGACTGAAGTACTCTTAAAATAAATTTTTAATCATGTAACATCCCGTAATAATTACCCTTCTGTGCTGCAAAAATCAAAGTAAATTCAAGCCTTTATTTTCTCTTACGCTTTACAGGCTTCGTAGTTCTAACAACAAATTTCTTAGACTTCTTTTCGGGTCCTTCCAATTTTTTGAGCCGCTTGCGGACGAGCTTTGCTTCCTCCGTGTCGTCGTCGTCACTCAGCTCACCTCTGCTCGCTTTCTTCGCCTCCTCGATTCGCTTCAGCTCCTGGAACGTGGAACAGTTAGCACTCGTTTGTTTTCGTTCAATTATTCCACTGATAGAACGGTAATAAGAAGCACACGAGTGAATTCATGACAGTGGATTTATTTTGAACCTCTACCAATACTATCGCGAGTAAAAAAATTACATATTTTACTCGTAGAAGAAGGTTGATAGGATTATAAGACAGGAAGCTTTGAAGTTTAAACGTATAATTCGGGGCGACTACGTACTATTGCGTTAATAAACGTAGCTTAACTAAACCTGCGTTAGGTAGCTAGTGTCTCAATGGAGGTTATATAACCTACAGTATTGAAACATTAGCTGGCTGTAGGGCGGTTTTCACAGATGGCGCCGCTTCAGTGACTTCCCTACGTCGCATCGAAAAAGAAGGAACCATTTAGTAGGGACTGTAGAAAACGGGGATTCACTGCACAAAGTGTTTTCCTACACATAATTCCCTACGCACAGAAACCCGCCAGTTAAGAATGAAGAGTATTAGATAGTTTAAAGCTCTCAACCCACTTGGAATGTGATTCAATGAGAGCGAAAAGACGGGGCCATTTAGTATGGTCTATAAAAAAATGAAATCTATGCACACGTGTGTTCCCACACAAGATTCTCTGTGCGTAGACGCAGCAAATTAAGAAAACCAAAAAGAAAAGATAAAAAATAATCGGCGAAAACAGCATAAAATTGGACAGAAAGATAATGGGCACGAAAGATGCAAGTCCCGATGGTCAACATAAACAACAGCGAAGGCGTAACAATATCCCCATGGGGATGCCAGTACAAATCGTTAAAAAAATAATGGGAGGAAAAAGTTTTACTACTCGGCTAATCCCAAATGCGGCTGCCACTTGTTAGCTTTTTTTTTTCTCTAGCTAAGAGGATGTCATACTTGACGATTGTTATGAATGTGAATAAAAAGAGCAACATTTTATACGCGAATACATCAGTTCACGGGAAGGAAAGAGAAAAATGAATAGCATTTCCATAGCACATTGATACCCCACTTTTCATGGACCGAATTCGGCCCTTCAATACTAATACTTTAACATACATGTTTGTCTGAACATAACTGCTGCCTCTCAACACAGAGTGGGTATTGTTCTCCTTTTTGTGTGTCCAGTGAACAATTTAGCATTAATGAACTTTCAAGAGAAAATACCTTTGTACATATATAAAAGGATTAATCAACTAGTAAATACTACAGCTTAAAGAAAACTGCTCATTGCCAAAAGCACCAATAAAAGAACAAAAGCTCGACAACTTAACATCAATGTTGCAGAGTATAAATAAATTCGGTCAAGTCCAAACTTACCGATTTGGCCGACTTCTCTGCGGCGATAACTTTCTCCGTGAATTTTTGGACCTCGTTTTTGTCGGTTGGAAACACAGGCATGTTGCCAGAGCCCTGCAGCACCACGTTCTCGATCCGCAGAAAGTCTTCCACCTCAAACTGGGGACAGCAACAGAAATTATAGCCAGGTTCTCCTTGCGAGTCGAGTTCAGCTTAGGCACACCCGCGCTATGTCACGTGACACTTAACCCATTATTTTAGTTGTGACCTTAAAGAAATGTGATATAATTGATTAGAATTTTAATGTTTTAACATAAATTCTACTGTCTGGCTAAAAATCGACAGAACTTAGAATTTGAAAAGATGTTATATTGTTACATTGAAAACGAAACAAACAAAAATATCTTTGTAACTTGCTAGGATCGCTCATCCAAAGATAGTTATGAGGGACAACTGGGTAGTTTCCTGATATCATAACATCAGTCACCAGAGACCACTATGTCAGTCGCCAGAGATCAACAACCACTACGTCTGTTGCCAGAGACCAACAACCACTACGTCTGTTGCCAGAGACCAACAACTACTACGTCTGTTGCCAGAGACCAACAACCACTACGTCTGTTGCCAGAGACCAACAACTACTACGTCTGTTGCCAGAAACCAACAACCACTACGTCTGTTGCCAGAGACCAACCACTACATCTGTTGCCAGAGACCAACAACCACTACGTCTGTTGCCAGAGACCAACAACCACGTCAGGTGCCAGAGACCAACAACTACTACGTCTGTTGCCAGAGACCAACAACCACCACGTCAGGTGCCAGAGACCAACCACCACGTCAGGTACCTGCGACACGAAGGTAATGGCAACTCCAGAGCGTCCAGCCCGAGCCGTCCGGCCCACCCTGTGCACATAGTCGTCGCTGGAGGTCGGCACTTCGAGGTTCAGGACGTAGTCCACACACGGGATGTCAAGGCCTCTGCACGAAAAAGAAATTTCTCAACACAGTAATCAATAAGAAGCCCAAAACTTTCCGACATTACAAGCCAAATTCTATAACCTGAAAACTTGAAGATGCTCACTGAATTATTTAAATACGGCCTCGAACCGTAACAAAAATAAACTCAAACCCTTTAAATAATAAGAACCTGATTACAAAAAGCGTTCAGTGTCCAAAGAAAAGGGGAAACGAACCTGGAAGCAACGTTGGTAGCGACCAGAATAGACCGTTCCTGTTGTTTGAACTTCTCGAGAGCTTCTATCCTCTTGGTCTGCGACATGTCCCCGTAGAGCGGCACGGCCTTGTGGCCGAACTCGCGCAGGATGAGGGCAGTTTTGATGGTGTTGGCGCGGGTGTTGCAGAACACGATCATGGGCGTCTTTTTCAGCTGCTGCATCACGTGAAGCAGGTAGGCGTGCTGCACATGATCGGCAGATTACAAGGAGTGCCAGGGTAGAATTTTGAAATGATAAGTTTGGTTCAGGGAATAATTCGAGTCCATTGTGTGTAAAAACGTCAAAACGCTGATAACTTACTTAATTTACTCGTGTTATTCTTCCTAATGGCGAGATAGAGTGGGTATATCCACTTCTCATAAAACAGAATCAGCTAATCAATTAAAGAACTGTAATGGCACAAAATTTCTTTATGTTACAAGCCAAGAAGATTTTGCGGCCGTTTTCAATAATACAGAAAATAATATTTCATTAATTTTGTACAAAATTTTTTTTAGAAATAGACTGCAAGAACGTGATCAACTGTGAAATAAACCTAAAATTTTCATTAAGACTTTCCCGACGGAAGCTCAGAAACGTGCAGCAGTAGTTTCAATTACAATGTCTCGCTTCCTAATGAGGTAAGTCACTAAACTTATATCTGTGCAGGAAGTGAAGAAGAAATAGTGACAAAAAACAATAGGTCTTTTCTTTTACATCGCAGCCTCCATGAAAAATAAGAAGTACGGACAAAGCTCCTAATTGGGATAATTTGATTGAAGCGACGTAGTATTGGGATACAAATTTAGATACCACAGATTTTAAGCGGTACATATTTAAAAAATATTTTCCAATAGAAAATGCAATGGACTACTGAAGAAAATTTTTAATACTGAATGGCGGATTCGTTTACTTTCAATTAGGAGAAGCTGTTTGATTGCCCAATAAGGAGTGTTACCAGTATTGGGGAGAAAATACCAAGTTAACAGAACTAGAGATAAATATCGAGAAAATATTCAAAAAACACTATCCAGATAGCCTAGATTCTCCTCACGAACTACACGAACATACAAAAATCGGAAAATGAAAAGATTGATCACAAATACAGCCACATGTACAGGGTGTTCCATAAAGATTTACCCATTCAATACTAATAACCATAATTCAAATTCATGGAAATGTACGATTTTGAAATTCGGCACATAATTTCAGATGTATTTTGTCAATATATATCGTTAATCATACGTCAAAATGAGCTCATTTCGCCTTGATCATAAGATACAGACGACACGTAACTGAGAGGCATAAATTCGGTACCACAACCTCATCCAAAGCTGACATGAAGCGTGAAGGCCATCTTTCAGAACAGCCGCAATGGAATAGAATTTAGCAGGCATCATTTTATAAAATGGACCAGATAGCAAAGACCATTGGACTGATATTTAGACTAGACGGAGATCAAATTTCATTTGCGCGATCTCCAGTGAAGACAAAATAGCTTCCAAAGCTTTTGAAGTTTTAAGGTAACACATTTTTTGCCAACATTTCGGTGTAAAGTTCAGCGTTCACAACCACTCCCTCTGGGATGAAGACCAAAGGAGACTAGGATCCATAAGATGCGACCGAGGCTCACACCATCACTCGAACTGGTTTGATGCGGCGGAAATGGGTGCGACTATTTGCAGGTAAGTCCCCGACATCACGCTTGAAAATTCTATCATTTTATGAGTTAAGGACAGCCTCCACTGTGAAGATCTTTTGGTCACACTAGATGAAAACAGCGACGACAGCCCGCTGGATCACAACCAACACCACCTGGTTTGACGTGCCGTGTCTTCTTAGAGGCTGCTGAAGGTAATTGTTTGCGTTCCTTTTTGTATGCACTTAACCCTTCATACTTAACTATCATGGACATGGATGAGCTTGAAATAGTGAGCTGTTTTGTTGTATTCTTTGTGCTTATGCGAATATTTCGTATCACTCTCTTTTTCACCGCTTTCACAACCCTTTCAGCATAAACAGAACGCTTTCGTCCAGGAATGGCCTGGCTGAAGACTGTATCTGTACATTGTTTCTATGCATTGTACTGTTTTATGAGATACTTCAGCTGTTTTGTTGTGTCACGGTTGACCATTCCAGCGCTTTCAAGGCAACGATTTGATCACGTTATGCTCAAGTCTTGTTCACAGACGAGCCAAAGTAAACAAGGGTGCGCATGTGACTGTCCATCGCACACTGCAGAGATCTAAGTGCTGTTGGTCGATATTCTCATCTTTCATACAAATTTTAAGAAGCGGGTGATTCTTAACGGGACACCCTTTACAATAATTCAGAGTAGTTAAATATGGAAATCAACACGTACAGTCACAGGAAGTTACCAACAGGAATTATATCACGCAAAATGTAGTACAATTGAGTGGCGAGCTTGAGTAGCTAGACCACACAAAGATAGCATACTAAAAGGCAAATAATATTCAAGAACTCACTCTGTCGATGAAAGGAAGGGCTATCATGTATTGCTTGAGTGTCGACACAAGTTTGTAGCATTTGTTCACTTCGACTTTAACGGCGTTTTTAAGATGGGCGCGCTGCAGTTGTTGCACCTGAAATTTACATAATTCAGTAAACATACACGGGCATACGAGTTGTTAAAGAAAGACATAATTTTATCAAAATTTGTAGTCAACGAAATGAAGACAGAAGGGATTAAAATTAATTCAACAAACCCGCAAAAATGGGTTAATTAAGTCGTTCTTCCTTAGTTTATTAATAAAAATAAAAATTATTTCTACAATATATATTAAAACACAGCATGGAGTGATGACCCAACTGAAAATTGAAACAAATGTATTCACGAAGTGTTTATAAGCGTGTATAAATATCAGAAGGTTGACTTGTTAGCTGCATTTCGTTTGCGTTTATCATCAAGTTCAAAAGTAGACAGACGTCAGCAGGCTGTCAATCGTAGTCGAGCAGAAGAAAACTATGCAAGCGAAAGTACAACCAATTGCACGAGCGAACAGTGAAATGAGTTCTATACTTATATATAGTTTCTAAAATGCAGAAGATGGGGAAACCAAACATGATGGTCACTAAAATATTACTAAGAAATCACTCGAATATTCTCGCAATACCTTATTAGTGATAGTCGCAGAGAAGAGCATAGTGGTGCGCTGTTTTGGCAGGGAGCGCACAATTCTGTCTACCTCCTCTTCGAAGTCGAGGTTTAAAATGCGGTCAGCTTCGTCCATTACCTGAGAACACATTCGAAAGAGATACACCATGTCAAATAGAGCATCGAGACCCATCGTCACGAGTACCAAAACTAAAAAGAATGGAAATGTAGCGCAGAATGTTCTCGTAAAACTTTCAATCTATATGCCAGACCTTAAAACTTAAGCAATCACTCACAATAGAATAGATTAAGCATGTTAACTAAAATGTAGGAAGACTGTTCAAAAGCTAGTGCTTGTTAGAATTAAATTAAAAAATGTACACCATTATTTCTGATGACCTTCAGTGCTCTGAACTTTTTCGCTTTGCAGAACTTTGTTCAGTTACCGACAACGTTCACCAGTTACTGAGGAGATTAGCGACGGAGATGGCGAGCACCCCCCGACAACTAACGAGACTAACCCTTTGCAGCAAAATGTTAAAAATAAAAAACTAGACTAATAGAACTGAAACCCATTGTGCTCGGTCATTGGAACAACGCACCAGTCAGCTCCACCAAATAGAGATAGGAAAACTAAAATAAATTACAAAAGCAGAACCCTCACAGACTTCTGAGTGTCACTTGAAAAAACTAACACGAGCAGCTACGGGCATGTCCAAGAAGGGCTAAATCAGGAGATGTAAGCTTCATGAAACTCTCCTTGACTAACATTTGATTGGGAAAACAGATATTTAATTATATCACTCAGCAGGACTTTTGTTCTCGGTAAAAAGTAATATTTTCTAACTCCCTTTCAGTGCAAAATAATAGAAAATACTCATTCTTCCTATGAAACGTTTTCTATCATACTTGCATCATATCTATTACTGATTTGTATTATATTGAAGAAAAGGAACTTAGAAATTTTTCAACCTGACCACAAAAGCAAAGTTCTAGCATAATTCTTTTAGTTTGTTTAGTAACAAAAAAATGGTAAATTATGATTTTAATCCAGGAACACGATAAAGAGTGACACTTTGTTACCGTGTTATTCCTACTTGTAATTGACAAGTGGAACAACACGTAATCGGCAATACAAACAAATCACACACCAAATACTTGATAGAAGAGAGAGAAAAGCCCTTGAGGTGCTTCAGGTGGTCAACCATGCGGCCGAGGGTGGCCACAATGATGTGGGGATTCTTGAGGAGCATCAGCGCCTGCTGGGTCATGTCAATGCCTCCCACCACTGCCATGCACGACAGCCCAAAGTCGCGGCCTGACAAAAGGAACACAAAGGTGTAGCGAGCACGCACGATATGATCAGTTATTATTTCTAAACTTTTACTACCGCTGACACCTCTGGGGATCTCAGCAGTAAGCTCAGTGGAGTTATAATTAGTTTTAAAAAGTACAAATTCCACTCAACCGTCCTAAATGTTTGTGCCATTTTGTTTATTCGTCGTTAGAATGAAAGTATCGCATTAGTTTCCGTTTCAGGTTCCATTTTCAATTGACTTGGCAAATTTTGTATGGAACAGACATTGAGAGAATGACACAGTAATTCTACGTATTCCTCGGACAGCTAAGCCTCTAAGTTACATTGAAGGACCATCCCTTACAGCTCATCCCTGTGGGATGAGCTGTAGAGGCCTGGAGCCTACAAAACAGATTTCACTGAAACTAGTTACTGAAACCAAAATATTGGACGGCTAAATGTATACCCGTCCCACTTAATACTAAATACTCTTCAAATAAATTCACTAGCTGCACTTTTCATGGTGTAGCTATCATTAGGTTTAAATTTCGCAAGAGATTCTTCAGGTGAGAAGATATAATTGATTAATAAGAACTTTTGTCACAAACAAGCAAGAATTTATACATTGTTCTGATGCTGTAAGTTGAAGGGCGCAATAGAGACACAGTTCCTTTGTCCTGCACAACTTCTTAGTGTAACATCTCTCAACACAGAGCCACAGACTTAGCTCTTTCTGTGTCGACGCCTATGGCTTAAATTTTCTCCTAGCTGTCCGTGTGTCGACGTCTGTGGCTTAAAGTTTCTCCTAGCTGTCCGTGTGTCGACGACTGTGGCTTAAAGTTTCTCCTAGCTCTGTCTGTGTGTCGACGTTTATGGCTTAAAGTTTCTCCTAGCTGTCCGTGTGTCGACGTTTATGGCTTAAAGTTTCTCCTAGCTCTGTCCGTGTGTCGACGTCTATGGCTTAAAGTTTCTCCTAGCTCTGTCCGTGTGTCGACGTCTACTACTTTTAAATAAACACTGGCTCTGATCTGACCCTGTTGAGAACAGCTGCCTTTCAAGATTGAGTGAGCGCTTCCAGTCGCAAGTTGATTCGGAGAAAACTGCGCAAGAGACTCAGAATGGTCGCTTTTTTATCAGTAAGTATTAGGTAGTGAATAAGCACAGCTTAGTGGATTAGCCTTTCACTTAATTTAGGGGACATCACAGTCGTATAACAATGAGAAACTGTTCGAAGATTGAGATATAAAAATACTAGAGTTTTACACGAAAGAAATGAAAGCAAGAACAAGAAAATACAGTATCGAAAAAACACAAAAAGTCACAAAGATTAACAAACAGATGTGTAACATTTTTGATTTTATGAGAAGTTCATAGAAATTTAGAAAACATGCGCAGGTTCTGCATTGCCTAAGGCTAAGTTTATCAATTTTAATGAAATGGCTCACAGGATTGCATGCACGGGTGATTTTGATATTTGGTTCATTTGAGTCCTGTGATGCCAGGGAGTCTCTACAGGGCTTGACATCAGCACTCAGCAAGACATGAAACGCAAGGTAATATTGCGAAGACCTAAGACGAGAAAAAGAAGTTTACACAGTTATAAAAAATGGAAGGAATAAGCAGGGAAAAGGAACCGATAGTTCTGGGCAGGGTATTCCAGAAATATTCAAAAAGTCTGAGTTACAAGGCTAGAGGTCCAGCGGTGCAAGCGTGCAGACTAGGATTGCTTTGGAGTGCTTTTACTAGTCGTGCTTCTTAATACCCTCTCAAATATTTGCACTTTGAAAATCAAATGACTTCCATCAAAATCATTCAAATCGATTTTCAACCTATTCCTGATCAAAATTCATCACCCACAAAGATGAGTAATTTTCTACTACCTAGGCCAACCAATGATGACTCACAAGGCTACTGACACCCAGTTTCATTACTCAAAACGGCAAGCAGTAACCACTCACCTAGATCATCAAGCTGTTCTTTAATCTGTATGGCCAGCTCTCGCGTGGGGGTGAGGATGAGGGCAAACATGCGCTGGGGTTTGAGCAGCAGCGCTTGCAGAATGGGCAGACCAAAGGCACCAGTCTTGCCAGAGCCCGTCTCTGCTATGCCCACGACATCCTTACCTGAAACCAGTTAGGACAGTTAACATGTATCACTTTAAAAAGTTTATATACCACTGACAGATGTAGGGGAACTAATTTGCACTACACTTAGTGGTAGTGTTATACACCATGGAGAACTAGGAACATAATGAACTCACTACCTACGTACCTACATAAAGTACACATTTATAGAGTATGGCAATGTACGAGTACACCTCATTTATAACAGATTTTACTATCACGAGCAACACTGATGCAAAAAAAATAAAATTGGTAAGTTTAGCAAAGAATGACTGGAATTTCAGCATGTATGGTCAATGTGTCCACCAAACGAGTGAGCTGAGCGTTGTAGCTCTTGTGGTAGTGCATGCCAGGCAGCAGAAATAGCTAAAATTCAAGGCCTAATCACGTTGGAGCAGGGGAGCTAAGGGCAATTTCCCTGTCCACCAATAGAGATAAAGAATACTCTACAAAGACTTCGCCTCATATTCCTAACTAGATGAATCAAAAGAAATGCACACTCAGTAATTTAACAAACTAGTCAAGACATACAACATAGAGTAGAATCAGAATTCATGCATAGCTTCAACAATTTAACTCGGCCACTAAAAATCGTATGAGTAGAAAACTTTGCTAAACTATGGAATCACAACTGTTCACATTTAGTCACATTTATCTGAAAATTCAATATCAACTAGTCAATGCTAGTTATACCTTTTTAATTCCAAAATTTACCTATACATTCAATAACAGGAAAAAACTATTCAGCAATAGTTTAGAAGAAATTTGTGGCAGCTAGACATATAACTTAATGGAATTAGACTTCAAATACTTTGACATACCTACGAGCACTGAAATAAGCACAAAATATGAGGGCTATTCATAAAGTTAGAGAATTGGTTTACAACAATTTTGAAAGCCCACACTCTAGCTTATTTTTCCACATAGTTTTAAGTCACAATGAGACACTTATGTTGTTGCAGCATTTGACGAGCTTTGAAATTTTATAATCGTAAAATTCGGCGGCTTGCAACTGACGCCAACCAACAATGCTGTTTTCAACTCTTTGCCATCACCACAGCCCTTTGAGTTAAGCCACTTTTTCATGCGGATGAAGAAATTATAATTGCTAAATGCAATGTCTGGGTTGTAGAGAAGATGAACCTGGGGTTTGTTCTAACCCTTCTGTCAACCAAATTTGCTCTCTTGAGATTGCCTTTAGAGTGATTAGGGAGCTTTAAATTAACTAATGATGATAATAACAATAATAATAATTTGTCAACCAAACAAATCAGATCTGCCTTCATGATACTTGGTGGACCGCTTCTCTCTTCATCATGGACATTGGCTCACCCATTTTTGAACACACGGGGCCATTGTCTTAAGGCCCGTCCACACTATCAATCTTTGGAGCGA